>CAWVNZ010001839.1:0-48766 GCA_963930735.1 Dioctria linearis | reverse complement strand
TAATTTACTATAGAAAAGGCAATCCCTGGCGTATTTAAAATTTGCGACAGTAAAAAATTATTTTTTGAATTATTTACTATCGAAAAGGCAATCCCTGGCGTAATTAAAATTTGCGACAGTAAAAAATTATTTTTTGAATAATTTACTGTAGAAAAGGCAATCCCTGGCGTATTTAAAATTTGCGACAGTAGAAAATTATTTTTTGAATTATTTACTATCGAAAAGGCAATCCCTGGCGTAATTAAAATTTGCGACAGTAAAAAATTATTTTTTGAAAAATTTACTATAGAAAAGGCAATCCCTGGCGTATTTAAAATTTGCGACAGTAAAAAATTATTTTTTGATAATTTACTATAGAAAAGGTAAACCCTGGCGTAATTAAAATTTGCGACAGTAAAAAATTATTTTTTGAATAATTTACTATAGAAAAGGCAATCCTTGGCGTATTTAAAATTTGCGACAGTAAAAAATTATTTTTTGAATAATTTACTATAGAAAAGGCAATCCTTGGCGTATTTAAAATTTGCGACAGTAAAAAATTAATTTGTGAAAAATTTACTATAGAAAATGCATTCCCTGGCGTATTTAAAATTTGCGACAGTAAAAAATTAATTTGTGAAAAATTTACTATAGAAAAGGCAATGCCTGGCGTAATTAAAACTTGCGACAGTAAAAAATTATGTTTTGAATAATTTACTATAGAAAAGGCAAACCCTGGCGTATTTAAAATTTGCGACAGTAAAAAATTATTTTTTGAAAAATTTACTATAGAAAAGGCAATCCCTGGCGCAATTAAAATTTGCGACAGTATAAAATTATTTTTGAAAAATTTACTGTAGAAAAGGCAATCCCTGGCGTATTTAAAATTTGCGATAGTAAAAAATTATTTTTTGAATAATTTACTATAGAAAAGGCAATCCCTGGCGTAATTAAAATTTTCGACAGTAAAAAATTAGTTTTTGAAAAATTTACTATAGAAAAGGCAATTCCTGGCGCAATTAAAATTTGCGACAGTAAAAAATTATTTTTTGAATAATTTACTATAGATAAGGCAATCCCTGGCGTATTTAAAATTTGCGACAGTAAAAAATTATTTTTTGAATAATTTACTATAGAAAAGGCAATCCCTGGCGTAATTAAAATTTGCGACAGTAAAAAATTATTTTTTGAATAATTTACTATAGAAAAGGAAATCCCTGGCGTAATTAAAATTTTCGACAGTAAAAAATTAGTTTTGAAAAATTTACTATAGAAAAGGCAATTCCTGGCGCAATTAAAATTTGCGACAGTAAAAAATTATTTTTTGAATAATTTACTATAGATAAGGCAATCCCTGGCGTATTTAAAATTTGCGACAGTAAAAAATTATTTTTTGAATTATTTACTATCGAAAAGGCAATCCCTGGCGTAATTAAAATTTGCGACAGTAAAAAATTATTTTTTGAAAAATTTACTATAGAAAAGGAAATCCCTGGCGTATTAAAAATTTGCGACAGTAAAAAATTATTTTTTGAATAATTTACTATAGAAAAGGGCAATCCTGGGCGTAATTAAAATTTTCGACAGTAAAAAATTATTTTTTGCAAAATTTACTGTAGAAAAGGCAAACCCTGGCGTATTTTAAATTTGCGACAGTAAAAAATTATTTTTTGAATAATTTACTATAGAAAAGGCAATCCCTGGCGTATTTAAAATTTGCGACAGTAAAAAATTAATTTGTGAAAAATTTACTATAGAAAAGGTAATCCCTGGCGTATTTAAAATTTGCGATAGTAAAAAATTATTTTTTGAATAATTTACTATAGAAAAGGCAATCCCTGGCGTAATTAAAATTTTCGACAGTAAAAAATTAGTTTTTGAAAAATTTACTATAGAAAAGGCAATTCCTGGCGCAATTAAAATTTGCGACAGTAAAAAATTATTTTTTGAATAATTTACTATAGATAAGGCAATCCCTGGCGTATTTAAAATTTGCGACAGTAAAAAATTATTTTTTGAATAATTTACTATAGAAAAGGCAATCCCTGGCGTAATTAAAATTTGCGACAGTAAAAAATTATTTTTTGAATAATTTACTATAGAAAAGGCAATCCCTGGCGTATTTAAAACTTGCGACAGTAAAAAATTAATTTGTGAAAAATTTACTATAGAAAATGCAATCCCTGGCGTATTTAAAATTTGCGACAGTAAAAAATTATTTTTTGAAAAATTTACTATAAAAAAGGTAATCCCTGGCGTAATTAAAATTTGCGACAGTAAAAAATTATTTTTTGAATAATTTACTATAGAAAAGGCAATCCTTGGCGTATTTAAATTTGCGAGAGTAAAAAATTATTTTTTGAATAATTTACTACAGAAAAGGCAATCCTTGGCGTATTTAAAATTTGCGACAGTAAAAAATTAATTTGTGAAAAATTTACTATAGAAAGGGCAATCCCTGGCGTATTTAAAATTTGCGACAGTAAAAAATTAATTTGTGAAAAATTTGCTATAGAAAAGGCAATGCCTGGCGTAATTAAAATTTGCGACAGTAAAAAATTATTTTTTGAAAAATTTACTATAGAAAAGGCAATCCCTGGCGGATTTACAATTTGCGACAGTAAAAAATTATTTTTTGAATAATTTACTATAGAAAAGGCAATCCCTGGCGTATTTAAAATTTGCGACAGTAAAAAATTAATTTGTGAAAAATTTACTATAGAAAAGGCAATCCTTGGCGGATTTAAAATTTGCGACAGTAAAAAATTATTTTTTGAATAATTTACTATATAAAAGGCAATCCCTGGCGTATTTAAAATTTGCGACAGTAAAAAATTAATTGTGAAAAATTTACTATAGAAAAGGCAATCCCTGGCGTATTTAAAATTTGCGATAGTAAAAAATTATTTTTTGAATAATTTACTATAGAAAAGGCAATCCCTGGCGTAATTAAAATTTTCGACAGTAAAAAATTAGTTTTTGAAAAATTTACTATAGAAAAGGCAATTCCTGGCGCAATTAAAATTTGCGACAGTAAAAAATTATTTTTTGAATAATTTACTATAGATAAGGCAATCCCTGGCGTATTTAAAATTTGCGACAGTAAAAAATTATTTTTTGAATAATTTACTATAGAAAAGGCAATCCCTGGCGTAATTAAAATTTGCGACAGTAAAAAATTATTTTTGAATAATTTACTATAGAAAAGGCAATCCCTGGCGTATTTAAAACTTGCGACAGTAAAAAATTAATTTGTGAAAAATTTACTATAGAAAATGCAATCCCTGGCGTATTTAAAATTTGCGACAGTAAAAAATTATTTTTTGAAAAATTTACTATAAAAAAGGTAATCCCTGGCGTAATTAAAATTTGCGACAGTAAAAAATTATTTTTTGAATAATTTACTATAGAAAAGGCAATCCTTGGCGTATTTAAAATTTGCGAGAGTAAAAAATTATTTTTTGAATAATTTACTATAGAAAAGGCAATCCTTGGCGTATTTAAAATTTGCGACAGTATAAAATTAATTTGTGAAAAATTTACTATAGAAAGGGCAATCCCTGGCGTATTTAAAATTTGCGACAGTAAAAAATTAATTTGTGAAAAATTTGCTATAGAAAAGGCAATGCCTGGCGTAATTAAAATTTGCGACAGTAAAAAATTATTTTTTGAAAAATTTACTATAGAAAAGGCAATCCCTGGCGGATTTAAAATTTGCGACAGTAAAAAATTATTTTTTGAATAATTTACTATAGAAAAGGCAATCCCTGGCGTATTTAAAATTTGCGACAGTAAAAAATTAATTTGTGAAAAATTTACTATAGAAAACGCAATCCTTGGCGGATTTAAAATTTGCGACAGTAAAAAATTATTTTTTGAATAATTTACTATATAAAAGGCAATCCCTGGCGTATTTAAAATTTGCGACAGTAAAAAATTAATTTGTGAAAAATTTACTATAGAAAAGGCAATCCCTGGCGTATTTAAAATTTGCGATAGTAAAAAATTATTTTTTTGAATAATTTACTATAGAAAAGGCAATCCCTGGCGTAATTAAAATTTTCGACAGTAAAAAATTAGTTTTTGAAAAATTTACTATAGAAAAGGCAATTCCTGGCGCAATTAAAATTTGCGACAGTAAAAAATTATTTTTTGAATAATTTACTATAGATAAGGCAATCCCTGGCGTATTTAAAATTTGCGACAGTAAAAAATTATTTTTTGAATAATTTACTATAGAAAAGGCAATCCCTGGCGTAATTAAAATTTGCGACAGTAAAAAATTATTTTTTGAATAATTTACTATAGAAAAGGCAATCCCTGGCGTATTTAAAACTTGCGACAGTAAAAAATTAATTTGTGAAAAATTTACTATAGAAAATGCAATCCCTGGCGTATTTAAAATTTGCGACAGTAAAAAATTATTTTTGAAAAATTTACTATAAAAAAGGTAATCCCTGGCGTAATTAAAATTTGCGACAGTAAAAAATTATTTTTTGAATAATTTACTATAGAAAAGGCAATCCTTGGCGTATTTAAAATTTGCGAGAGTAAAAAATTATTTTTTGAATAATTTACTATAGAAAAGGCAATCCTTGGCGTATTTAAAATTTGCGACAGTAAAAAATTAATTTGTGAAAAATTTACTATAGAAAGGGCAATCCCTGGCGTATTTAAAATTTGCGACAGTAAAAAATTAATTTGTGAAAAATTTTGCTATAGAAAAGGCAATGCCTGGCGTAATTAAAATTTGCGACAGTAAAAAATTATTTTTTGAAAAATTTACTATAGAAAAGGCAATCCCTGGCGGATTTAAAATTTGCGACAGTAAAAAATTATTTTTTGAATAATTTACTATAGAAAAGGCAATCCCTGGCGTATTTAAAATTTGCGACAGTAAAAAATTAATTTGTGAAAAATTTACTATAGAAAAGGCAATCCTTGGCGGATTTAAAATTTGCGACAGTAAAAAATTATTTTTTGAATAATTTACTATATAAAAGGCAATCCCTGGCGTATTTAAAATTTGCGACAGTAAAAAATTAATTTGTGAAAAATTTACTATAGAAAAGGCAATCCCTGGCGTATTTAAAATTTGCGATAGTAAAAAATTATTTTTTGAATAATTTACTATAGAAAAGGCAATCCCTGGCGTAATTAAAATTTTCGACAGTAAAAAATTAGTTTTTGAAAAATTTACTATAGAAAAGGCAATTCCTGGCGCAATTAAAATTTGCGACAGTAAAAAATTATTTTTTGAATAATTTACTATAGATAAGGCAATCCCTGGCGTATTTAAAATTTGCGACAGTAAAAAATTATTTTTTGAATAATTTACTATAGAAAAGGCAATCCCTGGCGTAATTAAAATTTGCGACAGTAAAAAATTATTTTTTGAATAATTTACTATAGAAAAGGCAATCCCTGGCCTATTTAAAACTTGCGACAGTAAAAAATTAATTTGTGAAAAATTTTACTATAGAAAATGCAATCCCTGGCGTATTTAAAATTTGCGACAGTAAAAAATTATTTTTTGAAAAATTTACTATAGATAAGGCAATCCCTGGCGTATTTAAAATTTGCGACAGTAAAAAATTATTTTTTGAATAATTTACTATAGAAAAGGCAATCCCTGGCGTAATTAAAATTTGCAACAGTAAAAAATTATTTTTTGAATAATTTTCTATAGAAAAGGCAATCCCTGGCGTATTTAAAACTTGCGACAGTAAAAAATTAATTTGTGAAAAATTTACTATAGAAAATGCAATCCCTGGCGTATTTAAAATTTGCGACAGTAAAAAATTATTTTTTGAAAAATTTACTATAAAAAAGGTAATCCCTGGCGTAATTAAAATTTGCGACAGTAAAAAATTATTTTTTGAAAAATTTACTATAGAAAAGGCAATCCCTGGCGGATTTAAAATTTGCGACAGTAAAAAATTATTTTTTGAATAATTTACTATAGAAAAAGGCAATCCCTGGCGTATTCAAAATTTGCGACAGTAAAAAATTAATTTGTGAAAAATTTACTATAGAAAAGGCAATCCCTGGCGTATTTAAAATTTGCGATAGTAAAAAATTATTTTTTGAATAATTTACTATAGAAAAGGCAATCCCTGGCGTAATTAAAATTTTCGACAGTAAAAAATTAGTTTTTGAAAAATTTACTATAGAAAAGGCAATTCCTGGCGCAATTAAAATTTGCGACAGAAAAAAATTATTTTTTGAATAATTTACTATAGATAAATCAATCCCTGGCGTATTTAAAATTTGCGACAGTAAAAAATTAATTTGTGAAAAATTTACTATAGAAAAGGCAATCCCTGGCGTATTTAAAATTTGCGATAGTAAAAAATTATTTTTTGAATAATTTACTATAGAAAAGGCAATCCCTGGCGTAATTAAAATTTTCGACAGTAAAAAATTAGTTTTGAAAATTTACTATAGAAAAGGCAATTCCTGGCGCTATTAAAATTTGCGACAGTAAAAAATTATGTTTTTGAATAATTTACTATAGATAAGGCAATCCCTGGCGTATTTAAAATTTGCGACAGTAAAAAATTATTTTTTGAATAATTTACTATAGAAAAGGCAATCCCTGGCGTAATTAAAATTTGGGACAGTAAAAAATTATTTTTTGAATAATTTACAATAGAAAAGGCAATCCCTGGCGTATTTAAAACTTGCGACAGTAAAAAATTAATTTGTGAAAAATTTACTATAGAAAATGCAATCCCTGGCGTATTTAAAATTTGCGACAGTAAAAAATTATTTTTTGAAAAATTTACTATAAAAAAGGTAATCCCTGGCGTAATTAAAATTTGCGACAGTAAAAAATTATTTTTTGAATAATTTACTATAGAAAAGGCAATCCTTGGCGTATTTAAAAATTTGCGAGAGTAAAAAATTATTTTTTGAATAATTTACTATAGAAAAGGCAATCCTTGGCGTATTTAAAATTTGCGACAGTAAAAAATTAATTTGTGAAAAATTTACTATAGAAAGGGCAATCCCTGGCGTATTTAAATTTGCGACAGTAAAAAATTAATTTGTGAAAAATTTACTATAGAAAGGGCAATGCCTGGCGTAATTAAAATTTGCGACAGTAAAAAATTATTTTTTGAAAAATTTACTATAGAAAAGGCAATCCCTGGCGGATTTAAAATTTGCGACAGTAAAAAATTATTTTTTGAATAATTTACTATAGAAAAGGCAATCCCTGGCGTATTTAAAATTTGCGACAGTAAAAAATTAATTTGTGAAAAATTTACTATAGAAAATGCATTCCCAGGCGTATTTAAAATTTGCGACAGTAAAAAATTATTTTTTGAATAATTTACTATAGAAAAGGCAATCCCTGGCGTATTTAAAATTTGCGACAGTAAAAAATTAGTTTGTGAAAAATTTACTATAGAAAATGCAATCCCTGGCGTATTTAAAATTTTCGACAGTAAAAAATTATTTTTTGAAAAATTTACTATAAAAAAGGTAATCCCTGGCGTAATTAAAATTTGTGACAGTAAAAAATTATTTTTTGAATAATTTACTATAGAAAAGGCAATCCTTGGCGTATTTAAAATTTGCGACAGTAAAAAATTATTTTTTGAATAATTTACCATAGAAAAGGCAATCCTTGGCGTATTTAAAATTTGCGACAGTAAAAAATTAATTTGTGAAAAATTTACTATATAAAAGACAATCCCTGGCGTATTTAAAATTTGCGACAATAAAAAATTAATTTGTGAAAAATTTCCTATAGAAAAGGCAATCCCTGGCGTAATTAAAATTTGCGACAGTAAAAAATTAATTTGTGAAATATTTACTATAGAAAAGGCAATCCCTGGCGTATTTAAAATTTGCGACAGTAAAAAATTGTTTTTTGAATAATTTACTATAGAAAAGGCAATCCCTGGCGTATTTAAAATTTGCGTCAGTAAAAAATTAATTTGTGAAAAATTTACTATAGAAAAGGCAATCTCTGGCGTAATTAAAATTTTCGACAGTAAAAAATTATTTTTTGCAAAATTTACTGTAGAAAAGGCAAACCCTGGCGTATTTAAAATTTGCGACAGTAAAAAATTATTTTTGAAAAATTTACTATAGAAAAGGCAATCCCTGGCGCAATTAAAATTTGCGACAGTATAAAATAATTTTTTGAAAAATTTACTGTAGAAAAGGAAATCCCTGGCGTATTTAAAATTTGCGACAGTAAAAAATTAATTTGTGAAATTTACTATAGAAAAGGCAAACCCTGGCGTATTTAAAATTTGCGACAGTAAGAAATTATTTTTTGAAAAATTTACTATAGAAAAGGTAATCCCTGGCGTAATTAAAATTTGCGACAGTAAAAAATTATTTTTTGAATAATTTACTATAGAAAAGGCAATCCCTGGCGTATTTAAAATTTGCGACAGTAAAAAATTATTTTTTGAATAATTTACTATAGAAAAGGCAATCCCTGGCGTAATTAAAATTTGCGACAGTAAAAAATTATTTTTTGAATAATTTACTATAGAAAAGGCAATCCCTGGCGTATTTAAAACTTGCGACAGTAAAAAATTAATTTGTGAAAAATTTACTATAGAAAATGCAATCCCTGGCGTATTTAAAATTTGCGACAGTAAAAAATTATTTTTTGAAAAATTTACTATAAAAAAGGTAATCCCTGGCGTAATTAAAATTTGCGAAAGTAAAAAATTATTTTTTGAATAATTTACTATAGAAAAGGCAATACTTGGCGTATTTAAAATTTGCGAGAGTAAAAAATTATTTTTTGAATAATTTACTATAGAAAAGGCAATCCTTGGCGTATTTAAAATTTGCGACAGTAAAAAATTAATTTGTGAAAAATTTACTATAGAAAGGGCAATCCCTGGCGTATTTAAAATTTGCGACAGTAAAAAATTAATTTGTGAAAAATTTACTATAGAAAAGGCAATGCCTGGCGTAATTAAAATTTGCGACAGTAAAAAATTATTTTTTGAAAAATTTACTATAGAAAAGGCAATCCCTGGCGGATTTAAAATTTGCGACAGTAAAAAATTATTTTTTGAATAATTTACTATAGAAAAGGCAATCCCTGGCGTATTTAAAATTTGCGACAGTAAAAAATTAATTTGTGAAAAATTTACTATAGAAAATGCATTCCCTGGCGTATTTAAAATTTGCGACAGTAAAAAATTATTTTTTGAATAATTTACTATAGAAAAGGCAATCCCTGGCGTATTTAAAATTTGCGACAGTAAAAAATTAATTTGTGAAAAATTTACTATAGAAAATGCAATCCCTGTCGTATTTAAAATTTGCGACAGTAAAAAATTATTTTTTGAAAAATTTACTATAAAAAAGGTAATCCCTGGCGTAATTAAAATTTGCGACAGTAAAAAATTATTTTTTGAATAATTTACTATAGAAAAGGCAATCCTTGGCGTATTTAAAATTTGCGACAGTAAAAAATTATTTTTTGAATAATTTACTATAGAAAAGGCAATCCTTGGCGTATTTAAAATTTGCGACAGTAGAAAATTAATTTGTGAAAAATTTACTATAGAAATGGCAATCCCTGGCGTATTTAAAATTTGCGACAGTAAAAAATTAATTTGTGAAAAATTTACTATAGAAAAGGCAATTCCTGGCGTAATTAAAATTTGCGACAGTAAAAAATTATTTTTTGAAAAATTTACTATAGAAAAGGCAATCCCTGGCGGATTTAAAATTTGCGACAGTAAAAAATTATTTTTTGAATAATTTACTATAGAAAAGGCAATCCCTGGCGTATTTAAAATTTGCGACAGTAAAAAATTAATTTGTGAAAAATTTACTATAGAAAAGGCAATTCCTGGCGTATTTAAAATTTGCGACAGTAAAAAATAATTTTTTGAAAAATTTACTATAGAAAAGACAATCCCTGGCTTATTTAAATTTTGCGACAATAAAAAATTAATTTGTGAAAAATTTACTATAGAAAAGGCAATCCCTGGCGTAATTAAAATTTGCGACAGTAAAAAATTAATTTGTGAAATATTTACTATAGAAAATGCAATCCCTGGCGTATTTAAAATTTGCGACAGTAAAAAATTGTTTTTTGAATAATTTACTATAGAAAAGGCAATCCCTGGCGTATTTAAAATTTGCGTCAGTAAAAAATTAATTTGTGAAAAATTTACTATAGAAAAGCAATCCCTGGCGTAATTAAAATTTTCGACAGTAAAAAATTATTTTTTGCAAAATTTACTGTAGAAAAGGCAAACCCTGGCGTATTTAAAATTTGCGACAGTAAAAAATTATTTTTTGAAAAATTTACTATAGAAAAGGCAATCCCTGGCGCAATTAAAATTTGCGACAGTATAAAATTATTTTTTGAAAAATTTACTTTAGCAAAGGAAATCCCTGGCGTATTTAAAATTTGCGACAGTAAAAAATTAATTTGTGAAAAATTTACTATAGGAAAGGCAATCCCTGGCGTAATTAAAATTTTCGACAGTAAAAAATTTGTTTTTGAAAAATTTACTATAGAAAAGGCAATTCCTGGCGCAATTAAAATTTGCGACAGTAAAAAATTATTTTTTGAATAATTTACTATAGATAAGGCAATCCCTGGCGTATTTACAATTTGCGACAGTAAAAAATTATTTTTTGAATAATTTACTATAGAAAAGGCAATCCCTGGCTTAATTAAAATTTGCGACAGTAAAAAATTATTTTTTGAATAATTTACTATAGAAAAGGCAATCCCTGGCGTATTTAAAACTTGCGACAGTAAAAAATTAATTTGTGAAAAATTTACTATAGAAAATGCAATCCCTGGCGCATTTAAAATTTGCGACAGTAAAAAATTATTTTTTGAAAAATTTACTATAAAAAAGGTAATCCCTGGCGTAATTAAAATTTGCGACAGTAAAAAATTATTTTTTGAATAATTTACTATAGAAAAGGTAATCCTTGGCGTATTTAAAATTTGCGACAGTAAAAAATTAATTTGTGAAAAATTTACTATAGAAAGGGCAATCCCTGGCGTATTTAAAATTTGCGACAGTAAAAAATTAATTTGTGAAAAATTTACTATAGAAAATGCAATCCCTGGCGCATTTAAAATTTGCGACAGTAAAAAATTATTTTTTGAAAAATTTACTATAAAAAAGGTAATCCCTGGCGTAATTAAAATTTGCGACAGTAAAAAATTATTTTTTGAATAATTTACTATAGAAAAGGTAATCCTTGGCGTATTTAAAATTTGCGACAGTAAAAAATTAATTTGTGAAAAATTTACTATAGAAAGGGCAATCCCTGGCGTATTTAAAATTTGCGACAGTAAAAAATTAATTTGTGAAAAATTTACTATAGAAAAGGCAATCCCTGGCGGATTTAAAATTTGCGACAGTAAAAAATTATTTTTTTGAATAATTTACTATAGAAAAGGCAATCCCTGGCGTATTTAAAATTTGCGACAGTAAAAAATTAATTTGTGAAAAATTTACTATAGAAAAGGCAATTCCTGGCGTATTTAAAATTTGCGACAGTAAAAAATAATTTTTTGAAAAATTTACTATAGAAAAGACAATCCCTGGCTTATTTAAATTTTGCGACAATAAAAAATTAATTTGTGAAAAATTTACTATAGAAAAGGCAATCCCTGGCGTAATTAAAATTTGCGACAGTAAAAAATTAATTTGTGAAATATTTACTATAGAAAATGCAATCCCTGGCGTATTTAAAATTTGCGACAGTAAAAAATTGTTTTTTGAATAATTTACTATAGAAAAGGCAATCCCTGGCGTATTTAAAATTTGCGTCAGTAAAAAATTAATTTGTGAAAAATTTACTATAGAAAAGCAATCCCTGGCGTAATTAAAATTTGCGACAGTAAAAAATTATTTTTTGCAAAATTTACTGTAGAAAAGGCAAACCCTGGCGTATTTAAAATTTGCGACAGTAAAAAATTATTTTTTGAATAATTTACTATAGAAAAGGCAATCCCTGGCGTATTTAAAACTTGCGACAGTAAAAAATTAATTTGTGAAAAATTTACTATAGAAAATGCAATCCCTGGCGTATTTAAAATTTGCGACAGTAAAAAATTATTTTTTGAAAAATTTACTATAAAAAAGGTAATCCCTGGCGTAATTAAAATTTGCGACAGTAAAAAATTATTTTTTGAATAATTTACTATAGAAAAGGTAATCCTTGGCGTATTGAAAATTTGCGACAGTAAAAAATTATTTTTTGAATAATTTACTATAGAAAAGGCAATCCTTGGCGTATTTAAAATTTGCGACAGTAAAAAATTAATTTGTGAAAAATTTACTATAGAAAGGGCAATCCCTGGCGTATTTAAAATTTGCGACAGTAAAAAATTAATTTGTGAAAAATTTACTATAGAAAAGGCAATGCCTGGCGTAATTAAAATTTGCGACAGTAAAAAATTATTTTTTGAAAAATTTACTATAGAAAAGGCAATCCCTGGCGGATTTAAAATTTGCGACAGTAAAAAATTATTTTTTGAATAATTTACTATAGAAAAGGCAATCCCTGGCGTATTTAAAATTTGCGACAGTAAAAAATTAATTTGTGAAAAATTTACTAGAGAAAATGCATTCCCTGGCGTATTTAAAATTTGCGACAGTAAAAAATTATTTTTTGAATAATTTACTATAGAAAAGGCAATCCCTGGCGTATTTAAAATTTGCGACAGTAAAAAATTAATTTGTGAAAAATTTACTATAGAAAATGCAATCCCTGGCGTATTTAAAATTTGCGACAGTAAAAAATTATTTTTTGAAAAATTTACTATAAAAAAGGTAATCCCTGGCGTAATTAAAATTTGCGACAGTAAAAAATTATTTTTTGAATAATTTACTATAGAAAAGGCAATCCTTGGCGTATTTAAAATTTGCGACAGTAAAAAATTATTTTTTGAATAATTTACTATAGAAAAGGCAATCCTTGGCGTATTTAAAATTTGCGACAGTAAAAAATTAATTTGTGAAAAATTTACTATAGAAAGGGCAATCCCTGGCGTATTTAAAATTTGCGACAGTAAAAAATCAATTTGTGAAAAATTTACTATAGAAAAGGCAATTCCTGGCGTAATTAAAATTTGCGACAGTAAAAAATTATTTTTTGAAAAATTTACTATAGAAAAGGCAATCCCTGGCGGATTTAAAATTTGCGACAGTACAAAATTATTTTTTTGAATAATTTACTACAGAAAAGGCAATCCCTGGCGTATTTAAAATTTGCGACAGTAAAAAAATTATTTGTGAAAAATTTACTATAGAAAAGTCAATTCCTGGCGTATTTAAAATTTGCGACAGTAAAAAATTATTTTTTGAAAATTTACTATAGAAAAGGCAATCCCTGGCGCAATTAAAACTTGCGACAGTAAAAAATTATTTTTTGAATAATTTACTATAGAAAAGGCAATCCCTGGCGTAATTAAAATTTGCGACAGTAAAAAATTATTTTTTGCAAAATTTACTATAGAAAAGGCAATCCCTGGCGGATTTAAAATTTGCGACAGTAAAAAATCAATTTTTGAAAAATTTACTATAGAAAAGGCAATCCCTGGCGCAATTAAAATTTGCGACAGTAAAAAATTATTTTTTGCAAAATTTACTATAGAAAAGGCAATCCCTGGCGTATTTAAAATTTGCGACAGTAAAAAATTAATTTTTGAAAAATTTACTATAGAAAAGGCAATACCTGGCGTATTTAAAATTTGCGACAATAAAAAATTAATTTGTGAAAAATTTACTATAGAAAAGGCAATCCCTGGCGTAATTAAAATTTGCGACAGTAAAAAATTAATTTGTGAAAAATTTAGTATAGAAAAGGCAATCCCTGGCGGATTTAAAATTTGCGACAGTAAAAAATTATTTTTTGAATAATTTACTATAAAAAAGGTAATCCCTGGCGTAATTAAAATTTGCGACAGTAAAAAATTATTTTTTGAATAATTTACTATAGAAAAGGCAATCCTTGGCGTATTTAAAATTTGCGAGAGTAAAAAATTATTTTTTGAATAATTTACTATAGAAAAGGCAATCCTTGGCGTATTTAAAATTTGCGACAGTAAAAAATTAATTTGTGAAAAATTTACTATAGAAAGGGCAATCCCTGGCGTATTTAAAATTTGCGACAGTAAAAAATTAATTTGTGAAAAATTTACTATAGAAAAGGCAATGCCTGGCGTAATTAAAATTTGCGACAGTAAAAAATTATTTTTTGAAAAATTTACTATAGAAAAGGCAATCCCTGGCGGATTTAAAATTTGCGACAGTAAAAAATTATTTTTTGAATAATTTACTATAGAAAAGGCAATCCCTGGCGTATTTAAAATTTGCGACAGTAAAAAATTAATTTGTGAAAAATTTACTATAGAAAATGCATTCCCTGGCGTATTTAAAATTTGCGACAGTAAAAAATTATTTTTTGAATAATTTACTATAGAAAAGGCAATGCCTGGCGTATTTAAAATTTGCGAGAGTAAAAAATTAATTTGTGAAAAATTTACTATAGCAAATGCAATCCCTGGCGTATTTAAAATTTGCGACAGTAAAAAATTATTTTTTGAAAAATTTACTATAAAAAAGGTAATCCCTGGCGTAATTAAAATTTGCGACAGTAAAAAATTATTTTTTGAATAATTTACTATAGAAAAGGCAATCCTTGGCGTATTTAAAATTTGCGACAGTAAAAAATTATTTTTTGAATAATTTACTATAGAAAAGGCAATCCTTGGCGTATTTAAAATTTGCGACAGTAAAAAATTAATTTGTGAAAAATTTACTATAGAAAGGGCAATCCCTGGCGTATTTAAAATTTGCGACAGTAAAAAATTAATTTGTGAAAAATTTACTATAGAAAAGGCAATCCCTGGCGTAATTAAAATTTGCGACAGTAAAAAATTATTTTTTGAAAAATTTACTATAGAAAAGGCAATCCCTGGCGGATTTAAAATTTGCGACAGTAAAAAATTATTTTTTTGAATAATTTACTATAGAAAAGGCAATCCCTGGCGTATTTAAAATTTGCGACAGTAAAAAATTAATTTGTGAAAAATTTACTATAGAAAAGGCAATTCCTGGCGTATTTAAAATTTGCGACAGTAAAAAATTATTTTTTGAAAAATTTACTATAGAAAAGGCAAACCCTGGCGCAATTAAAACTTGCGACAGTAAAAAATTATTTTTTGAATAATTTACTATAGAAAAGGCAATCCCTGGCGTAATTAAAATTTGCGACAGTAAAAAATTATTTTTTGCAAAATTTACTATAGAAAGGCAATCCCTGGCGGATTTAAAATTTGCGACAGTAAAAAATCAATTTTTGAAAAATTTACTATAGAAAAGGCAATCCCTGGCGCAATTAAAATTTGCGACAGTAAAAAATTATTTTTTGCAAAATTTACTATAGAAAAGGCAATCCCTGGCGTATTTAAAATTTGCGACAGTAAAAAATTAATTTTTGAAAAATTTACTATAGAAAAGGCAATACCTGGCGTATTTAAAATTTGCGACAATAAAAAATTAATTTGTGAAAAATTTACTATAGAAAAGGCAATCCCTGGCGTAATTAAAATTTGCGACAGTAAAAAATTAATTTGTGAAAAATTTAGTATAGAAAAGACAATCCCTGGCGTATTTAAAATTTGCGACAGTAAAAAATTGTTTTTTGAATAATTTACTATAGAAAAGGCAATCGCTGGCGTATTTAAAATTTGCGACAGTAAAAAATTAATTTGTGAAAAATTTACTATAGAAAAGGCAATCCCTGGCGTAATTAAAATTTTCGACAGTAAAAAATTATTTTTTGCAAAATTTACTGTAGAAAAGGCAAACCCTGGCGTATTTAAAATTTGCGACAGTAAAAAATTATTTTTTGAAAAATTTACTATAGAAAAGGCAATCCCTGGCGCAATTAAAATTTGCGACAGTATAAAATTATTTTTTGAAAAATTTACTGTAGAAAAGGCAATCCCTGGCGTACTTAAAATTTGCGACAGTAAAAAATTAATTTGTGAAAAATTTACTCTAGAAGAGGCAATCCCTGGCGTATTTAAAATTTGCGACAGTAAAAAATTATTTTTTGAAAAATTTACTATAGAAAAGGTAATCCCTGGCGTAGTTAAAATTTGCGACAGTAAAAATTATTTTTTGAATAATTTACTATAGAAAAGGCAATCCCTGGCGTATTTAAAATTTGCGAGAGTAAAAAATTAATTTGTGAAAAATTTACTATAGAAAAGGCAATCCCTGGCGTATTTAAAACTTGCGACAGTAAAAAATTATTTTTTGAAAAATTTACTATAGAAAAGGCAATCCCTGGCGTAATTAAAATTTTCGACAGTAAAAAATTAGTTTTTGAAAAATTTACTATAGAAAAGGCATTTCCTGGCGCAATTAAAATTTGCGACAGCAAAAAATTATTTTTTGAATAATTTACTATAGATAAGGCAATCCCTGGCGTATTTAAAATTTGCGACAGTAAAAAATTATTTTTTGAATAATTTACTATAGAAAAGGCAATCCCTGGCGTAATTAAAATTTGCGACAGTAAAAAATTATTTTTTGAATAATTTACTATAGAAAAGGCAACCCCTGGCGTATTTAAAATTTGCGACAGTAAAAAATTAATTTGTGAATAATTTACTATAGAAAAGGCAATCCCTGGCGTATTTAAAATTTGCGACAGTAAAAAATTATTTTTTGAAAAATTTACTATAATGAAGGTAATCCCTGGCGTAATTAAAATTTCCGACAGTAAAAAATTATTTTTTGAATAATTTACTATAGAAAAGGCAATCCCTGGCGTATTTAAAATTTGCGACAGTAGAAAATTATTTTTTGATTAATTTACTATAGAAAAGGCAATCCCTGGCGTAATTAAAATTTGCGACAGTAAAAAATTATTTTTTGAAAAATTTCCTATAGAAAAGGCAATCCCTGGCGTATTTAAAATTTGCGACAGTAAAAAATTATTTTTTGAAAAATTTACTATAGAAAAGGCAAACCCTGGCGCAATTAAAACTTGCGACAGTAAAAAATTATTTTTTGAATAATTTACTATAGAAAAGGCAATCCCTGGCGTAATTAAAATTTGCGACAGTAAAAAATTATTTTTTGCAAAATTTACTATAGAAAGGCAATCCCTGGCGGATTTAAAATTTGCGACAGTAAAAAATCAATTTTTGAAAAATTTACTATAGAAAAGGCAATCCCTGGCGCAATTAAAATTTGCGACAGTAAAAAATTATTTTTTGCAAAATTTACTATAGAAAAGGCAATCCCTGGCGTATTTAAAATTTGCGACAGTAAAAAATTAATTTTTGAAAAATTTACTATAGAAAAGGCAATACCTGGCGTATTTAAAATTTGCGACAATAAAAAATTAATTTGTGAAAAATTTACTATAGAAAAGGCAATCCCTGGCGTAATTAAAATTTGCGACAGTAAAAAATTAATTTGTGAAAAATTTAGTATAGAAAAGACAATCCCTGGCGTATTTAAAATTTGCGACAGTAAAAAATTGTTTTTTGAATAATTTACTATAGAAAAGGCAATCGCTGGCGTATTTAAAATTTGCGACAGTAAAAAATTAATTTGTGAAAAATTTACTATAGAAAAGGCAATCCCTGGCGTAATTAAAATTTTCGACAGTAAAAAATTATTTTTTGCAAAATTTACTGTAGAAAAGGCAAACCCTGGCGTATTTAAAATTTGCGACAGTAAAAAATTATTTTTTGAAAAATTTACTATAGAAAAGGCAATCCCTGGCGCAATTAAAATTTGCGACAGTATAAAATTATTTTTTGAAAAATTTACTGTAGAAAAGGCAATCCCTGGCGTATTTAAAATTTGCGACAGTAAAAAATTAATTTGTGAAAAATTTACTCTAGAAGAGGCAATCCCTGGCGTATTTAAAATTTGCGACAGTAAAAAATTATTTTTTGAAAAATTTACTATAGAAAAGGTAATCCCTGGCGTAGTTAAAATTTGCGACAGTAAAAATTATTTTTTGAATAATTTACTATAGAAAAGGCAATCCCTGGCGTATTTAAAATTTGCGAGAGTAAAAAATTAATTTGTGAAAAATTTACTATAGAAAAGGCAATCCCTGGCGTATTTAAAACTTGCGACAGTAAAAAATTATTTTTTGAAAAATTTACTATAGAAAAGGCAATCCCTGGCGTAATTAAAATTTTCGACAGTAAAAAATTAGTTTTTGAAAAATTTACTATAGAAAAGGCATTTCCTGGCGCAATTAAAATTTGCGACAGCAAAAAATTATTTTTTGAATAATTTACTATAGATAAGGCAATCCCTGGCGTATTTAAAATTTGCGACAGTAAAAAATTATTTTTTGAATAATTTACTATAGAAAAGGCAATCCCTGGCGTAATTAAAATTTGCGACAGTAAAAAATTATTTTTTGAATAATTTACTATAGAAAAGGCAACCCCTGGCGTATTTAAAATTTGCGACAGTAAAAAATTAATTTGTGAATAATTTACTATAGAAAAGGCTATCCCTGGCGTATTTAAAATTTGCGACAGTAAAAAATTATTTTTTGAAAAATTTACTATAAAGAAGGTAATCCCTGGCGTAATTAAAATTTCCGACAGTAAAAAATTATTTTTTGAATAATTTACTATAGAAAAGGCAATCCCTGGCGTATTTAAAATTTGCGACAGTAGAAAATTATTTTTTGATTAATTTACTATAGAAAAGGCAATCCCTGGCGTAATTAAAATTTGCGACAGTAAAAAATTATTTTTTGAAAAATTTACTATAGAAAAGGCAATCCCTGGCGTATTTAAAATTTGCGACAGTAAAAAATTATTTTTTGAAAAATTTACTATAGAAAAGGTAATCCCTGGCGTAGTTAAAATTTGCGACAATAAAAAAATATTTTTTGAATCATTTACTATAGAAAAGGCAATCCCTGGCGTATTTAAAATTTGCGACAGTAAAAAATTAATTTGTGAAAAATTTACTATAGAAAATTTGCGACAGTAAAAAATTTACTATAGAAAAGGCAATCCCTGGCGGATTTAAAATTTGCGACAATAAAAAATTATTTTTTGAATAATTTACTATAGAAAAGGCAATCCCTGGCGTATTTAAAATTTGCGACAGTAAAAAATTAATTTGTGAAAAATTTACTATAGAAAAGGCAATCCCTGGCGTATTTAAAATTTGCGACAGTAAAAAATTATTTTTTGAATAATTTACTATAGAAAATGCAATCCCTGGCGTATTTAAAATTTGCGACAGTAAAAAATTAATTTGTGAAAAATTTATTATAGAAAAGGCAATCCCTGGCGTATTTAAAATTTGCGACAGTAAAAAATTATTTTTTGAATAATTTACTATAGAAAAGGCAATCGCTGGCGTATTTAAAATTTGCGACAGTAAAAAATTAATTTTTGAAAACATTTCTATAGAAAAGGCAATCCCTGGCGCAATTAAAATTTGCGACAGTAAAAAATTATTTTTTGCAAAATTTACTATAGAAAAGGCAATCCCTGGCGTATTTAAAATTTGCGACAGTAAAAAATTAATTTTTGAAAAATTTACTATAGAAAAGGCAATCCCTGGCGTAATTAAAATTTGCGACAGTAAAAAATTATTTTTTGAAAGATTTACTATAGAAAAGGTAATACCAGGCGCAATTAAAATTTGCGACAGTAAAAAATTATTTTTTGAAAAATTTACTGTAGAAAAGGCAATCCCTGGCGTATTTAAAATTTGCGACAGTATAAAATTATTTTTTGAAAAATTTACTGTAGAAAAGGCAATGCCTGGCGTATTTAAAATTTGCGAGAGTAAAAAATTATTTTTTGAATAATTTACTATAGAAAAGGCAATCCCTGGCGTACTTAAAATTTGCGACAGTAAAAAATTAATTTGTGAAAAATTTACTATAGAAAAGGCAATCCCTGGCGTAATTAAAATTTGCGACAGTAAAAAATTATTTTTTGAAAAATTTACTATAGAAAAGGCAATCCCTGGCGGATTTAAAATTTGCGACATTAAAAAATTAATTTTTGAAAAATTTACTATAGAAAAGGCAATCCCTGGCGCAATTAAAAATTGCGACAGTAAAAAATTATTTTTTGCAAAATTTACTATAGAAAAGGCAACCCCTGGCGTATTTAAAATTTGCGACAGTAAAAAATTAATTTGTGAATAATTTGCTATAGAAAAGGCAATCCCTGGCGTATTTAAAATTTGCGACAGTAAAAAATTATTTTTTGAAAAATTTACTATAAAAAAGGTAATCCCTGGCGTAATTAAAATTTGCGACAGTAAAAAAATATTTTTTGAATAATTTACTATAGAAAAGGCAATCCCTGGCGTATTTAAAATTTGCGACAGTAGAAAATTATTTTTTGAATAATTTACTATAGAAAAGGCAATCCCTGGCGTAATTAAAATTTGCGACAGCAAAAAATTATTTTTTGAAAAATTTACTATAGAAAAGGCAATCCCTGGCGTATTTAAAATTTGCGACAGTAAAAAATTAATTTGTGAAAAATTTACTGTAGAAAAGGCAATCCCTGGCGCAATTAAAATTTGCGACAGTAAAAAATTATTTTTTGCAAAATTTACTATAGAAGAGGCAATCCCCGGCGTATTTAAAATTTGCGACAGTAAAAAATTAATTTGTGAAAAATTTACTATAGAAAAGGTGATCCCTGGCTGATTTAAAATTTGCGACAGTAAAAAAATATTTTTTGAATAATTTACTATAGAAAAGGCAATCCCTGGCGCAATTAAAATTTGCGACAGTAAAAAATTATTTTTTGAATAATTTACTATAGAAAAGGCAATCCCTAGCGTAATTAAAATTTGTGACAGTAAAAAATATTTTTTGAAAAATTTACTGTAGAAAAGGCAATCATTGGCGTAATTAAAATTTGCGACAGTCAAAAATTATTTTTTGAAAAATTTAGTATAGAAAAGGCAATCCTGGCGGATTTAAAATTTGCGACAGTAATAAATTACCTTTTGAATAATTTACAATAGAAAAGGCAATCCCTGGCGGATTTAAAATTTGCGACAGTAAAAAATTATTTTTTGAAAAATTTACTGTAGAAAAGGCAATCCCTGTCGGATTTAAAATTTGCGACACTATAAAATAAATTTGTGAAAAATTTACTATAGAAAAGGCAATCCCTGGCGCAATTAAAATTAGCAACAGTGTAAAATTATTTTTTGTAAAATTTACTATAGAAAAGGCAATCCCTGACGTAATTAAAATTTGCGTCAGTAAAAAATTATTTTTGAAAAATTTACTGTAGAAAAGGCAATCCCTGGCGCAATTGAAATTTGCGACAGTAGAAAATTATTTTTTGAAAAATTTACTATAGAAAAGGCAATCCCTGGCGCAATTAAAATTTGCGACAGTAAAAAAGTAGTTTTTGAATAATTTACTATAGAAAAGGCAATCCCTGGCGCAATTAAAATTTGCGGCTGTAAAAAATTATTTTTTGAATAATTTACTATAGAAAAGGCAATCCCTGGCATATTTAAAATTTGCGACAGCAAAAAATTTACTACTGAAAAGGCAATCCCTGGCGCAATTAAAACTTGCGACAGTAAAAAATTATTTTTTGAAAAATTTACTGTAGAAAATTCAATCCCTGGCGCAATTAAAATTTGCGACAGTATAAAATTATTTTTTGTAAAATTTACTATAGAAAAGGCAATCCCTGGCGTAATTAAAATTTGCGACAGTATAAAATTATTTTTTGAAAAATTTACTGTAGAAAAGGCAATCCCTGGCGCAATTAAAATTTGCGACAGTAGAAAATTATTTTTTGAAAAATTTACTATAGAAAAGGCAATCCCCGGCGCAATTAAAATTTGCGACTGTAGAAAATTATTTTTTGAAAAATTTACTATAGAAAAGGCAATCCCTGGCGCAATTAAAATTTGCGACAGTAAAAAATTATTTTATGAAAAATTTACTATAGAAAAGGCAATCCCTGGCGTAATTAAAATTTTCGACAGTAAAAAATAATTTTTTGCAAAATTTACTGTAGAAAAGGCAATCCCTGCCGCAATTAAAACTTGCGACAGTAAAAAATTATTTTTTGAAAAATTTACTGTAGAAAAGGCAATCCCTGGCGTATTTAAAATTTGCGACAGTAAAAAATTATTTTTTGTAAAATTTACTATAGAAAAGGCAATCCCTGGCGTATTTAAAATTTGCGACAGTAAAAAATTATCTTTTGAATAATTTACAATAGAAAAGGCAATCCCTGGCGGATTTAAAATTTGCGACAGTAAAAAATTATTTTTTGAAAAATTTACTGTAGAAAAGGCAATCCCTGTCGGATTTAAAATTTGCGACACTATAAAATAAATTTGTGAAAAATTTACTATAGAAAAGGCAATCCCTGGCGCAATTAAAATTAGCAACAGTATAAAATTATTTTTTGTAAAATTTACTATAGAAAAGGCAATCCCTGACGTAATTAAAATTTGCGTCAGTAAAAAATTATTTTTGAAAAATTTACTGTAGAAAAGGCAATCCCTGGAGTATTAAAATTTGCGACAGTAAAAAATTAATTTGTGAAAAATTTACTATAGAAAAGGCAATCCCTGGCGTATTTAAAATTTGCGACAATAGAAAATTAATTTGTGAAAAATTTACTATAGAAAAAGCAATCCCTGGCGGATTTAAAATTTGCGACAGTATAAAATTAAATTTTGAAAAATTTACTATAGGAAAGGCAATCCCTGGGGCAATTAAAATTTGCGACAGTAAAAAATTAATTTTTGAAAAATTTACTGTAGAAAAGGCAATCCCTGGCGTATTTAAAATTTGCGACAGTAAAAAATTAATTTGTGAAAAATTTACTGTAGAAAAGGCAATCCCTGGCGTAATTAAAATTTGCGACAGTAAAAAATTATTTTTTGCAAAATTTACTATAGAAGAGGCAATCCCCGGCGTATTTAAAATTTGCGACAGTAAAAAATTAATTTGTGAAAAATTTACTATAGAAAAGGTGATCCCTGGCTGATTTAAAATTTTCGACAGTAAAAAATTATTTTTTGAATAATTTACTAAAGAAAAGGCAATCCCTGGCGTATTTAAAATTTGCGACAGTAAAAAATTAATTTTTGAAAAATTTACTATAGAAAAGGCAATCCCTGGCGTGTTTAAAATTTGCTACAGTAAAAAATTAATTTTTGAAAAATTTACTATAGAAAAGGCAATCCCTGGTGTAATTAAAATTTGCGACAGTACAAAAGTATTTTTTTGCAAAATTTACTATAGAAAAGGCAATCCCTGGCGCAGTTAAAATTTGCGACAGTAAAAAATTAATTTGTGAAAAATTTACTATAGAAAAGGCAATCCCTGGCGCAATTAAAAATTTCGACAGTAAAAAATTAATTTTTGAAAAATTTACTATGGAAAAGGCAATCCCTGGCGTATTTAAAATTTGCGACAGTAGAAAATTATTTTTTGAATAATTATTTTTTGAAAAATTTACTATAGAAAAGGCAATCCCTGGCGGATTTAAAATTTGCGACAGTAAAAAATTATTTTTTTGAAAAATTTACTATAGAAAAGGCAATCCCTGGCGTAATTAATATTTGCGACAGTAAAAAATTAATTTGTGAAAAATTTACTATAGAAAAGGCAATCCCTGGCGCAATTAAAATTTGCGACAGTAAAAAATTATTTTTTGAAAAATTTACTGTAGAAAAGGCAATCCCTGGCGCAATTAAAATTTGCGACAGTAAAAAATTATTTTTTGAAAAATTTACTATAGAAAAGGCAATCCCTGGCGTATTTAAAATTTGCGACAGTATAAAATTATTTTTTGAAAAATTTACTATAGAAAAGGCAATCCCTGGCGCAATTAAAATTTGCGACAGTAAAAAATTATTTTTTGCAAAATTTACTGTAGAAAAGGCAATCCCTGGCGCAATTAAAACTTGCGACAGTAAAAAATTATTTTTTGAATAATTTACTATAGAAAAGGCAATCCCTAGCGTAATTAAAATTTGTGACAGTAAAAAAATATTTTTTGAAAAATTTACTGTAGAAAAGGCAATCATTGGCGTAATTAAAATTTGCGACAGTCAAAAATTATTTTTTGAAAAATTTAGTATAGAAAAGGCAATCCTGGCGGATTTAAAATTTGCGACAGTAATAAATTACCTTTTGAATAATTTACAATAGAAAAGGCAATCCCTGGCGGATTTAAAATTTGCGACAGTAAAAAATTATTTTTTGAAAAATTTACTGTAGAAAAGGCAATCCCTGTCGGATTTAAAATTTGCGACACTATAAAATAAATTTGTGAAAAATTTACTATAGAAAAGGCAATCCCTGGCGCAATTAAAATTAGCAACAGTGTAAAATTATTTTTTGTAAAATTTACTATAGAAAAGGCAATCCCTGACGTAATTAAAATTTGCGTCAGTAAAAAATTATTTTTGAAAAATTTACTGTAGAAAAGGCAATCCCTGGCGCAATTGAAATTTGCGACAGTAGAAAATTATTTTTTGAAAAATTTACTATAGAAAAGGCAATCCCTGGCGCAATTAAAATTTGCGACAGTAAAAAAGTAGTTTTTGAATAATTTACTATAGAAAAGGCAATCCCTGGCGCAATTAAAATTTGCGGCTGTAAAAAATTATTTTTTGAATAATTTACTATAGAAAAGGCAATCCCTGGCATATTTAAAATTTGCGACAGCAAAAAATTTACTACTGAAAAGGCAATCCCTGGCGCAATTAAAACTTGCGACAGTAAAAAATTATTTTTTGAAAAATTTACTGTAGAAAATTCAATCCCTGGCGCAATTAAAATTTGCGACAGTATAAAATTATTTTTTGTAAAATTTACTATAGAAAAGGCAATCCCTGGCGTAATTAAAATTTGCGACAGTATAAAATTATTTTTTGAAAAATTTACTGTAGAAAAGGCAATCCCTGGCGCAATTAAAATTTGCGACAGTAGAAAATTATTTTTTGAAAAATTTACTATAGAAAAGGCAATCCCCGGCGCAATTAAAATTTGCGACTGTAGAAAATTATTTTTTGAAAAATTTACTATAGAAAAGGCAATCCCTGGCGCAATTAAAATTTGCGACAGTAAAAAATTATTTTATGAAAAATTTACTATAGAAAAGGCAATCCCTGGCGTAATTAAAATTTTCGACAGTAAAAAATAATTTTTTGCAAAATTTACTGTAGAAAAGGCAATCCCTGCCGCAATTAAAACTTGCGACAGTAAAAAATTATTTTTTGAAAAATTTACTGTAGAAAAGGCAATCCCTGGCGTATTTAAAATTTGCGACAGTAAAAAATTATTTTTTGTAAAATTTACTATAGAAAAGGCAATCCCTGGCGTATTTAAAATTTGCGACAGTAAAAAATTATCTTTTGAATAATTTACAATAGAAAAGGCAATCCCTGGCGGATTTAAAATTTGCGACAGTAAAAAATTATTTTTTGAAAAATTTACTGTAGAAAAGGCAATCCCTGTCGGATTTAAAATTTGCGACACTATAAAATAAATTTGTGAAAAATTTACTATAGAAAAGGCAATCCCTGGCGCAATTAAAATTAGCAACAGTATAAAATTATTTTTTGTAAAATTTACTATAGAAAAGGCAATCCCTGACGTAATTAAAATTTGCGTCAGTAAAAAATTATTTTTGAAAAATTTACTGTAGAAAAGGCAATCCCTGGAGTATTAAAATTTGCGACAGTAAAAAATTAATTTGTGAAAAATTTACTATAGAAAAGGCAATCCCTGGCGTATTTAAAATTTGCGACAATAGAAAATTAATTTGTGAAAAATTTACTATAGAAAAAGCAATCCCTGGCGGATTTAAAATTTGCGACAGTATAAAATTAAATTTTGAAAAATTTACTATAGGAAAGGCAATCCCTGGGGCAATTAAAATTTGCGACAGTAAAAAATTAATTTTTGAAAAATTTACTGTAGAAAAGGCAATCCCTGGCGTATTTAAAATTTGCGACAGTAAAAAATTAATTTGTGAAAAATTTACTGTAGAAAAGGCAATCCCTGGCGTAATTAAAATTTGCGACAGTAAAAAATTATTTTTTGCAAAATTTACTATAGAAGAGGCAATCCCCGGCGTATTTAAAATTTGCGACAGTAAAAAATTAATTTGTGAAAAATTTACTATAGAAAAGGTGATCCCTGGCTGATTTAAAATTTTCGACAGTAAAAAATTATTTTTTGAATAATTTACTAAAGAAAAGGCAATCCCTGGCGTATTTAAAATTTGCGACAGTAAAAAATTAATTTTTGAAAAATTTACTATAGAAAAGGCAATCCCTGGCGTGTTTAAAATTTGCTACAGTAAAAAATTAATTTTTGAAAAATTTACTATAGAAAAGGCAATCCCTGGTGTAATTAAAATTTGCGACAGTACAAAAGTATTTTTTTGCAAAATTTACTATAGAAAAGGCAATCCCTGGCGCAGTTAAAATTTGCGACAGTAAAAAATTAATTTGTGAAAAATTTACTATAGAAAAGGCAATCCCTGGCGCAATTAAAAATTTCGACAGTAAAAAATTAATTTTTGAAAAATTTACTATGGAAAAGGCAATCCCTGGCGTATTTAAAATTTGCGACAGTAGAAAATTATTTTTTGAATAATTATTTTTTGAAAAATTTACTATAGAAAAGGCAATCCCTGGCGGATTTAAAATTTGCGACAGTAAAAAATTATTTTTTTGAAAAATTTACTATAGAAAAGGCAATCCCTGGCGTAATTAATATTTGCGACAGTAAAAAATTAATTTGTGAAAAATTTACTATAGAAAAGGCAATCCCTGGCGCAATTAAAATTTGCGACAGTAAAAAATTATTTTTTGAAAAATTTACTGTAGAAAAGGCAATCCCTGGCGCAATTAAAATTTGCGACAGTAAAAAATTATTTTTTGAAAAATTTACTATAGAAAAGGCAATCCCTGGCGTATTTAAAATTTGCGACAGTATAAAATTATTTTTTGAAAAATTTACTATAGAAAAGGCAATCCCTGGCGCAATTAAAATTTGCGACAGTAAAAAATTATTTTTTGCAAAATTTACTGTAGAAAAGGCAATCCCTGGCGCAATTAAAACTTGCGACAGTAAAAAATTATTTTTTGAATAATTTACTATAGAAAAGGCAATCTCTGGCGTAATTAAAATTTGCGACAGTAAAAAATTAGTTTTTGAAAAATTTACTATATAAAAGGCAATCCCTGCCGCAATTAAAATTTGCGACAGTAGAAAATTAAATTTAGAAAAATTTACTATAGAAAAGGCAATCCCTGGTGTATTTAAAATTTGCGACAGTAAAAAATTATTTTTTGAAAAATTTAGTATAGAAAAGGCAGTCTCTGGCGAAATTAAAATTTGCGACAGCAAAAAATTAATTTTTGAAAAATTTACAATAAAAAGGCAATCCCTGGCGTAATTAAAATTTGCGACAGTAAGAAATTAATTTTTGGAAAATTTACTGTAGAAAAGGCAATCCCTGGCGCAATTAAAATTGCGACAGTAGAAAATTATTTTTTGAAAAATTTACTATAGAAAAGGCAATCCCTGGCGTAATTAAAATTTGCGACAGTAAAAATTAATTTTAGAAAAATTTACTATAGAAAAGGCAATCCCTGGCCAATTAAAATTTGCGAAAGTATAAAATTAAATTTTGAAAAATTTGCTATAGAAAAGGCAATCCCTGGCGTATTTAAAATTTGCGACAGTATAAAATTAAATTTTGAAAAATTTACTATAGAAAAGGCAATCCCTGGCTTAATTAAAACTTGCGACAGTAAGAAATTATTTTTTGAATAATTTACTATAGAAAAGGCAATCCCTGGCGTATTTAAAATTTGCGACAGTATAAAATTAAATTTTGAAAAATTTACTATAGAAAAGGCAATCCCTGGCGCAACGAAAATTTGCGACAGCAAAAAATTAATTTTTGAAAAATTTACTATAGAAAAGGCAATCCCTGGCGTATTTAAAATTTGCGAAAGTAAAAAATTAATTTTTGAAAAATTTACTATAGAAAAGGCAATCCCTGGCGTAATTAAAATTTGCGACAGTAAAAAATTATTTTTTTGAAAAATTTACTATAGAAAAGGCAATCCCTGGCGTAATTAAAATTTGCGACAGTAAAAAATTATTTTTTGAAAAATTTACTGCAGAAAAGGCACTACCTGGCGCAATTAAAATTTGCGACAGTAAAAAATTATTTTTTGCAAAATTTACTATAGAAAAGGCAATCCCTGGCGTATTTAAAATTTGCGACAGTAAAAAATTTACTGTAGAAAAGGCAATTCCTGGCGTAATTAAAATTTGCGACAGTAAAAAATTATTTTTTTGCAAAATTTACTATAGAAAAGGCAATCCCTGGCGCAATTAAAATTAGCGACAGTAAAAAATTAAGTTTTGAAAAATTTACTGTAGAAAAGGCAATCCCTGGCGCAATTAAAATTTGCGACAGTAGAAATTTATTTTTTGAAAAATTTACTGTTGAAAAGGCAATCCCTGCGCAATTAAAATTTGCGACAGTAAGAAATTATTTTTTGAATAATTTACTATAGAAAAGGCAATCCCTGGCGTATTTAAAATTTGCGACAGTATAAAATTAAATTTTGAAAAATTTACTATAGAAAAGGCAATCCCTGGCGCAATTAAAATTTGCGACAGTAAAAAATTATTTTTTGAAAAATTTACTGTAGAAAAGGCAATCCCTGGCGCAATTAAAATTTGCGACAGTAAAAAATTATTTTTTGAAAAATTTACTATAGAAAAGGCAATCCCTGGCGTAATTAAAATTTTCGACAGTAAAAAATTATTTTTTTGAAAAATTTACTGTAGAAAAGGCAATCCCTGGCGGATTTAAAATTTGCGACAGTATAAAATTAAATTTTGAAAAATTTACTATAGAAAAGGCAATCCCTGGCGTAATTAAAATTTGCGACAGTAGAAAATTATTTTTTGAATAATTTACTATAGAAAAGGCAATCCCTGGCGTAATTAAAATTTGCGACAGTAAAAAATTATTTTTTGAAAAATTTACTATAGAAAAGGCAATCCCTGGCGTAATTAAAATTTTCGACAGTAAAAAATTATTTTTTGAAAAATTTACTATAGAAAAGGCAATCCCTGGCGCAATTAAAATTTGCGACAGTAAAAAATTAATTTTTGAAAAATTTACTGTAGAAAAGGCAATCCCTGGCGCAATTAAAATTTGCGACAGTAGAAAATTATTTTTTGAAAAATTTACTGTAGAAAAGGCAGTACCTGGCGCAATTAAAATTTGCGACAGTAGAAAATTAATTTTTGAAAAATTTACTATAGAAAAGGCAATCCCTGGCGTAATTAAAATTTGCGACAGTAAAAAATTAGTTTCTGAAAAATTTACTATGTATAGAAAAGGCAATCCCTGGCGCAATTAAAATTTGCGATCGTAGAAAATTATTTTTTGCAAAATTTACTATAGAAAAGGCAATCCCTGGCGAAATTAAAATTTGCGACAGCAAAAAATTAATTTTTGGAAAAACTTACTATAGAAAAGGCAATTCCTGGCGAATTAAAATTTGCGACAGTAGAAAATTATTTTTTGAAAAATTTACTGTAGAAAAGGCAATCCCTGGCGTATTTAAAATTTGCTACAGTAAAAAATTATTTTTTGAATAATTTACTATAGAAAAGGCAATCCCTGTCGCAATTAAAATTTGGGACAGTAAAAAATTATTTTTTGAAAAATTTACTGTAGAAAAGGCAATCTCTGGCGCAATTAAAATTTGCGACAGTAAAAAATTATTTTTTGAAAAATTTACTATAGAAAAGGCAATCCCTGGCGTAATTAAAATTTTCTACAGTAAAAAAATTATTTTTTTGATAAATTTACTGTAGAAAAGGCAATCCGTGGCGGATTTAAAATTTGCGACAGTATAAAATTAAATTTTGAAAAATTTACTATAGAAAAGGCAATCCCTGGCGTAATTAAAATTTGCGAGAGTAGAAAATTATTTTTTGAATAATTTACTATAGAAAAGGCAATCCCTGGCGCAATTAACATTTGCGACAGTATAAAATTAAATTTTGAAAAATTTACTATAGAAAAGGCAATCCCTGGCGTAATTAAAATTTGCGACAATAAAAAATTAGTTTTTGAAAAATTTACTATGTATAGAAAAGGCAATCCCTGGCGCAATTAAAATTTGCGACAGTAGAAAATTATTTTTTGCAAAATTTACTATAGAAAAGGCAATCCTTGGCGTAATTAAAATTTGCGACAGTAAAAAATTATTTTTTGAAAGATTTACTATAGAAAAGGCAATCCCTGGCGGATTTAAAATTTGCGACAGTATAAAATTAAATTTTGAAAAATTTACTATAGAAAAGGCAATCCCTGGCGTAATTAAAATTTGCGACAGTAGAAAATTATTTTTTGAATAATTTATTATAGAAAAGGCAATCCCTGGCGTATTAAAATTTGCGACAGTAAAAAATTAATTGGTGAAAAATTTACTATAGAAAAGGCAATCCCTGGCGTATTTAAAATTTGCGACAGTAGAAAATTAATTTGTGAAAAATTTACTATAGAAAAGGCAATCCCTGGCGGATTTAAAATTTGCGACAGTATAAAATTAAATTTTGAAAAATTTACTATAGAAAAGGCAATCCCTGGCGCAATTAAAATTTGCGACAGTAATAAATTAATTTTTGAAAAATTTACTGTAGAAAAGGCAATCCCTGGCGTATTTAAAATTTGCGACAGTAAAAAATTTATTTTTGAAAAATTTACTATAGAAAAGGCAATCCCTGGCTTATTTAAAATTTGCGAAAGTATAAAATTATTTTTTGAATAATTTACTATAGAAAAGGCAATACCTGGCGCAATTAAAATTTGCGACAGTAAAAAATTATTTCTTGCAAAATTTACTATAGAAAAGGCAATCCCTGGCGTATTTAAAATTTGCGACAGTAAAAAATTAATTTGTGAAAAATTTACTGTAGAAAAGGCAATACCTGGCGCAATTAAAATTTGCGACAGTAAAAAATTATTTTTTGCAAAATTTACTATAGAAGAGGCAATCCCCGGCGTATTTAAAATTTGCGACAGTAAAAAATTAATTTGTGAAAAATTTACTATAGAAAAGGCGATCCCTGGCTGATTTAAAATTTGCGACAGTAAAAAATTATTTTTTTGAATAATTTACTATAGAAAAGGCAATCCCTGGCGCAATTAAAATTTGCGACAGTAAAAAATTATTTTTTGAATTATTTACTATAGAAAAGGCAATCCCTAGCATAATTAAAATTTGCGACAGTAAAAAAATATTTTTTGAATAATTTACTATAGAAAAGGCAATCACTGGCGCAATTAAAATTTGCTACATTATAAAATTAAATTTTGAGAAATTTACTATAGAAAAGGCAATCCCTGGCGTATTTAAAATTTGCGACAGAAGAAAATTAATTTGTGAAAAATTTACTATAGAAAAGGCAACCCCTGGCGGAATTAAAATTTGCGACAATATAAAATTAAATTTTGAAAAATTTACTATAGAAAAGGCAATCCATGGCGTAATTAAAATTTGCGATAGCAAAAAATTAGTTTTTGAATAATTTACTATAGAAAAGGCAATCCCTGGCGTATTTAAAATTTGCGACAGTATAAAATTATTTTTTGAATAATTTACTATAGAAAAGGCAATCCATGGCGCAATTAAAACTTGCGACAGTAAAAAATTAATTTTGAAAAATTTACTGTAGAAAAGGCAATCCCTGGCGCAATTAAAATTTGCGACAGTAGAAAATTATTTTTTGAAAAATTTACTGTAGAAAAGGCAATCCCTGGCGTAATTAAAATTTGCGACAGTAAAAAATTATTTTTTGAAAAATTTACTGTAGAAAAGGCAATCCTTGGCGCAATTAAAATTTGCGACAGTAAAAAATTAATTTGTGAAAAATTTACTATAGAAAAGGCAATCCCTGGCGCAATTAAAATTTGCGACAGTAAAAAATTAAATTTTGAAAAATTTACTGTAGAAAAGGCAATCCCTGGCGCAATTGAAATTTGCGACAGTAAAAAATTTTTTTTGAAAAATTTACTATAGAAAAGGCAATCCCTGGCGTATTTAAAATTTGCGACAGTAGAAAATTATTTTCTGAAAAATTTACTGTAGAAAAGGCAAACCCTGGCGCAATTAAAATTTGGGACAGTAAAAAATTAATTTGTGAAAAATTTACTATAGAATAGGCAATCCCTGGCGTAATTAAAATTTGCGACAGTAAAAAATTAAATTTTGAAAAATTTACTGTAGAAAAGGCAATCCCTGGCGCAATTGAAATTTGCGACAGTAAAAAATTTTTATTGCAAAATTTACTATAGAAAAGGCAATCCCTGGCGTATTTAAAATTTGCGACATTAAAAAATTATTTTTTGAAAAATTTACTATAGAAAAGGCAATCCCTGGCGCAATTAAAATTTGCGACAGTAAAAAATTAATTTGTGAAAAATTTACTATAGAAAAGGCAATCCCTGGCACAAATAAAATTTGCGACAGAAAAAAATTATTTTTTGAAAAATTTACTGTAGAAAAGGCAATCGCTGGCGCAATTAAAATTTGCGACAGTAGAAAATTATTTTTTGAAAAATTTACTGTAGAAAAGGCAATCCCTGGCACAATTAAAATTTGCGACAGTAAAAAATTATTTTTTGAATAATTTCTATAGAAAAGGCAATCCTTGGCGCAATTAAAATTTGCGACAGTAGAAAAGTATTTTTTTAAAAATTTACTGTAGATGAGGCAATCCCTGGCGTAATTAAAATTTGCGGCATTATAAAATTATTTTTTGAAAAATTTACTATAGAAAAGGCAATCCCTGGCGCAATTAAAATTTGCGACAGTAAAAAAATATTTTTTGAATAATTTACTATAGAAAAGGCAATCCCTGGCGTAATTAAAATTTTCGACAGTAAAAAATTTACTATAGAAAAGGCAATTCCTGGCGCAATTAAAATTTGCGACAGTAAAAAATTATTTTTTGCAAAATTTACTGTAGAAAAGCCAATCCCTGGCGTATTAAAATTTGCGACAGTAAAAAATTAATTGGTGAAAAATTTACTATAGAAAAGGCAATCCCTGGCGTATTTAAAATTTGCGACAGTAGAAAATTAATTTGTGAAAAATTTACTATAGAAAAGGCAATCCCTGGCGGATTTAAAATTTGCGACAGTATAAAATTAAATTTTGAAAAATTTACTATAGAAAAGGCAATCCCTGGCGCAATTAAAATTTGCGACAGTAATAAATTAAATTTTGAAAAATTTACTGTAGAAAAGGCAATCCCTGGCGTATTTAAAATTTGCGACAGTAAAAAATTTATTTTTGAAAAATTTACTATAGAAAAGGCAATACCTGGCTTATTTAAAATTTGCGAAAGTATAAAATTATTTTTTGAATAATTTACTATAGAAAAGGCAATACCTGGCGCAATTAAAATTTGCGACAGTAAAAAATTATTTCTTGCAAAATTTACTATAGAAAAGGCAATCCCTGGCGTATTTAAAATTTGCGACAGTAAAAAATTAATTTGTGAAAAATTTACTGTAGAAAAGGCAATACCTGGCGCAATTAAAATTTGCGACAGTAAAAAATTATTTTTTGCAAAATTTACTATAGAAGAGGCAATCCCCGGCGTATTTAAAATTTGCGACAGTAAAAAATTAATTTGTGAAAAATTTACTATAGAAAAGGCGATCCCTGGCTGATTTAAAATTTGCGACAGTAAAAAATTATTTTTTGAATAATTTACTATAGAAAAGGCAATCCCTGGCGCAATTAAAATTTGCGACAGTAAAAAATTATTTTTTGAATTATTTACTATAGAAAAGGCAATCCCTAGCATAATTAAAATTTGCGACAGTAAAAAAATATTTTTTGAATAATTTACTATAGAAAAGGCAATCACTGGCGCAATTAAAATTTGCTACAGTATAAAATTAAATTTTGAGAAATTTACTATAGAAAAGGCAATCCCTGGCGTATTTAAAATTTGCGACAGTAGAAAATTAATTTGTGAAAAATTTACTATAGAAAAGGCAATCCCTGGCGGAATTAAAATTTGCGACAATATAAAATTAAATTTTGAAAAATTTACTATAGAAAAGGCAATCCATGGCGTAATTAAAATTTGCGATAGCAAAAAATTAGTTTTTGAATAATTTACTATAGAAAAGGTAATCCCTGGCATATTTAAAATTTGCGACAGTATAAAATTATTTTTTGAATAATTTACTATAGAAAAGGCAATCCATGGCGCAATTAAAACTTGCGACAGTAAAAAATTAATTTTGAAAAATTTACTGTAGAAAAGGCAATCCCTGGCGCAATTAAAATTTGCGACAGTAGAAAATTATTTTTTGAAAAATTTACTGTAGAAAAGGCAATCCCTGGCGTAATTAAAATTTGCGACAGTAAAAAATTATTTTTTGAAAAATTTACTGTAGAAAAGGCAATCCTTGGCGCAATTAAAATTTGCGACAGTAAAAAATTAATTTGTGAAAAATTTACTATAGAAAAGGCAATCCCTGGCGCAATTAAAATTTGCGACAGTAAAAAATTAAATTTTGAAAAATTTACTGTAGAAAAGGCAATCCCTGGCGCAATTGAAATTTGCGACAGTAAAAATTTTTTTTTGAAAAATTTACTATAGAAAAGGCAATCCCTGGCGTATTTAAAATTTGCGACAGTAGAAAATTATTTTCTGAAAAATTTACTGTAGCAAAGGCAATCCCTGGCGCAATTAAAATTTGCGACAGTAAAAAATTATTTTTTGAATAATTTACTATAGAAAAGGCAATCCCTGGCGGATTTAAAATTTGCGACAGTAAAAAATTATTTTTTGAATAATTTACTAAAGAAAAGGCAATCCCTGGCGTATTTAAAATTTGCGACAGTAAAAAATTAATTTTTGAAAAATTTACTGTAGAAAAGGCAATCCCTGGCGCAATTAAAATTTGTGACAATAGAAAATTATTTTTTGAAAAATTTACTGTAGAAAAGGCAATTCGGCGTAATTAAAATTTGCGACATTAAAAAATTATTTTTTGAAAAATTTACTGTAGAAAAGGCAAACCCTGGCGCAATTAAAATTTGGGACAGTAAAAAATTAATTTGTGAAAAATTTACTATAGAATAGGCAATCCCTGGCGTAATTAAAATTTGCGACAGTAAAAAATTAAATTTTGAAAAATTTACTGTAGAAAAGGCAATCCCTGGCGCAATTGAAATTTGCGACAGTAAAAAAATTTTATTGCAAAATTTACTATAGAAAAGGCAATCCCTGGCGTGTTTAAAATTTGCGACAATAGAAAATTATTTTTTGAAAAATTTACTGTAGAAAAGGCAATCCCTGGCGCAATTAAAATTTGCGACAGTAAAAAATTATTTTTTGAATAATTTACTATAGAAAAGGCAATCCCTGGCGGATTTAAATTTTGCGACAGTAAAAAATTATTTTTTGAATAATTTACTAAAGAAAAGGCAATCCCTGGCGTATTTAAAATTTGCGACAGTAAAAAATTAATTTTTGAAAAATTTACTATAGAAAAGGCAATCCCTGGGGTATTTAAAATTTGCGACAGTAAAAAATTAATTTTTGAAAAATTTACTATAGAAAAGGCAATCCCTGGCGTAATTAAAATTTGCGACAGTACAAAATTATTTTTTTGCAAAATTTACTATAGAAAAGGCAATCCCTGGCGTAGTTAAAATTTGCGACAGTAAAAAATTAATTTGTGAAAAATTTACTATAGAAAAGGCAATCCCTGGCGCAATTAATTTTTGCGACAGTAAAAAATTAATTTTTGAAAAATTTACTATAGAAAAGGCAATCCCTGGCATATTTAAAATTTGCGACAGTAGAAAATTATTTTTTGAATAATTTACTGTAGAAAAGGCAATCCATGGCGGATTTAAAATTTGCGACAGTAAAAAATTATTTTTTGAAAAATTTACTATAGAAAAGGCAATCCCTGGCGTAATTAAAATTTGCGACAGAAAAAAATTAATTTGTGAAAAATTTACTATAGAAAAGGCAATCCCTGGCGTAATTAAAATTTGCGACAGTAAGAAATTAATTTTTGAAAAATTTACTGTAGAAAAGGCAATCCCTGGCGCAATTAAAATTTGCGACAGTAGAAAATTATTTTTGAAAAATTTACTATAGAAAAGGCAATCCCTGGCGTAATTAAAATTTGCGACAGTAAAAAATTAATTTTAGAAAAATTTACTATAGAAAAGGCAATCCCTGGCCAATTAAAATTTGCGACAGTATAAAATTAAAATTTGAAAAATTTGCTATAGAAAAGGCAATCCCTGGCGTATTTAAAATTTGCGACAGTATAAAATTAAATTTTGAAAAATTTACTATAGAAAAGGCAATCCCTGGCGTAATTAAAACTTGCGACAGTAAAAAATTATTTTTTGCAAAATTTACTATAGAAAAGGCAATCCCTGGCGCAATTAAAATTTGCGACAGTAGAAATTTATTTTTTGAAAAATTTACTGAAGAAAAGGCAATCCCTGGCGCAATTAAAATTTGCGACAATAAGAAATTATTTTTTGAATAATTTACTATAGAAAAGGCAATCCCTGGCGTATTTAAAATTTGCGACAGTATTAAATTAAATTTTGAAAAATTTACTATAGAAAAGGCAATCCCTGGCGCAATTAAAATTTGCGACAGCAAAAAATTAATTTTTGAAAAATTTACTATAGAAAAGGCAATCCCTGGCGTATTTAAAATTTGCGACAGTAAAAAATTAATTTTTGAAAAATTTACTATAGAAAAGGCAATCCCTGGCGTAATTAAAATTTGCGACAGTAAAAAATTATTTTTTGAATAATTTACTATAGAAAAGGCAATCCCTGGCGAAATTAAAATTTGCGACAGCAAAAAATTAATTTTTGAAAAATTTACTATAGAAAAGGCAATCCCTGGCGTATTTAAAATTTGCGACAGTAAAAAATTAATTTTTGAAAAATTTACTATAGAAAAGGCAATCCCTGGCGCGATTAAAATTGGCGACTGTAAAAAATTATTTTTTGAAAAATTTACTATAGAAAAGGCAATCGCTGGCGCAATTAAAATTTGCGACAGTAAAAAATTATTTTTTTGCAAAATTTACTATAAAAAAGGCAATCCCTGGCGCAATTAAAATTTGCGACAGTAGAAAATTATTTTTTGAAAAATTTACAATAGAAAAGGCAATCCCTGGCGCAATTAAAATTTGCGACAGTAGAAAATTATTTTTTGAAAAATTTACTGTAGAAAAGGCAATCCCTGGCGTATTTAAAATTTGCGACAGAAAAAAATTATTTTTTGAATAATTTACTATAGAAAAGGCAATCCTTGGCGTAATTAAAATTTGCGACAGTAAAAAATTATTTTTTGAAAAATTTACTGTAGTAAAGGCAATCCCTGGCGGATTTAAAATTTGCGACAGTATAAAATTAAATTCTGAAAAATTTACTATAGAAAAGGCAATCCCTGGCGTAATTAAAATTTGCGAGAGTAGAAAATTATTTTTTGAATAATTTACTATAGAAAAGGCAATTCCTGGCGTAATTAAAATTTTCGACAGTAAAAAATTATTTTTTTGAAAAATTTACTGTAGAAAAGGCAATCCCTGGCGGATTTAAAATTTGCGACAGTATAAAATTAAATTTTGAAAAATTTACTATAGAAGAGGCAATCCCTGGCGTAATTAAAATTTGCGACAGTAGAAAATTATTTTTTGAATAATTTACTATAGAAAAGGCAATCCCTGGCGTAATTAAAATTTGCGACAGTAAAAAATTATTTTTTGAAAAATTTACTATAGAAAAGGCAATCCCTGGCGTAGTTAAAATTTTCGACAGTAAAAAATTATTTTTTGAAAAATTTACTATAGAAAAGTCAATCCCTGGCGCAATTAAAATTTGCGACAGTAAAAAATTAATTTTTGAAAAATTTACTGTAGAAAAGGCAATCCCTGGCGCAATTAAAATTTGCGACAGTAGAAAATTATTTTTTGAAAAATTTACTATAGAAAAGGCAATCCCTGGCGAAATTAAAATTTGCGACAGCAAAAAATTAATTTTTGAAAAATTTACTATAGAAAAGGCAATCCCTATCGCAATTAAAATTTGCGACTGTATAAAATTAAATATTGAAAAATTTACTATAGAAAAGGCAATCCCTGGCGTAATTAAAATTTGCGACAGTAAAAAATTAGTTTTTGAAAAATTTACTATGTATAGAAAAGGCAATACCTGGCGCAATTAAAATTTGCGACAGTAGAAAATTATTTTTTGCAAAATTTACTATAGAAAAGGCAATCCCTGGCGAAATTAAAATTTGCGACAGCAAAAAATTAATTTTTGAAAAATTTACTATAGAAAAGGCAATCCCTGGCGCAATTAAAATTTGCGACAGTAGAAAATTATTTTTTGAAAAATTTACTGTAGAAAAGGCAATCCCTGGCGTATTTAAAATTTGCGACAGTAAAAAATTATTTTTTGAATAATTTACTATAGAAAAGGCAATCCCTGGTGAAATTAAAATTTGCGACAGCAAAAAATGAATTTTTGAAAAATTTACTATAGAAAAGGCAATCCCTGCCGTATTTAAAATTTGCGACAGTAAAAAATTAATTTTTGAAAAATTTACTATAGAAAAGGCAATCCCTGGCGTAGTTAAAATTTGCGACAGTAAAAAATTACTTTTTGAAAAATTTACTATAGAAAAGGCAATCCCTGGCGCAATTAAAATTTGCGACAGTAAAAAATTATTTTTTTGCAAAATTTACTATAGAAAAGGCAATCCCTGGCGCAATTAAAATTTGCGACAGTAAAAAATTATTTTTTGAAAAATTTACTGTAGAAAAGGCAATCCCTGGCCTAATTAAAATTTTCGACAGTAAAAAATTATTTTTTGAAAAATTTACTATAGAAAAGGCAATCCCTGGCGCAATTAAAATTTGCGACAGTAAAAAATTAATTTTTGAAAAATTTACTGTAGAAAAGGCAATCCCTGGCGCAATTAAAATTTGCGACAGTAGAAATTTATTTTTTGAAAAATTTACTGTTGAAAAGGCAATCCCTGCGCAATTAAAATTTGGGACAGTAAGAAATTATTTTTTGAATAATTTACTATAGAAAAGGCAATCCCTGGCGTATTTAAAATTTGCGACAGTACAAAATTAAATTTTGAAAAATTTACTATAGAAAAGGCAATCCCTGGCGCAATTAAAATTTGCGACAGTAAAAAAATTATTTTTTGAAAAATTTACTGTAGAAAAGGCAATCCCTGGCGCAATTAAAATTTGCGACAGTAAAAAATTATTTTTTGAAAAATTTACTATAGAAAAGGCAATCCCTGGCTTAATTAAAATTTTCGACAGTAAAAAATTATTTTTTGAAAAATTTGCTGTAGAAAAGGCAATACCTGGAGCAATTAAAATTTGCGACAGTAAAAAATTAATTTTTGAAAAATTTACTATAGAAAAGGCAATCCCTGGCGCAATTAAAATTTGCGACAGTATAAAATTAAATTTTGAAAAATTTTCTATAGAAAAGGCAATCCCTGGCGTAATTAAAATTTGCGACAGTAAAAAATTAGTTTTTGAAAAATTTACTACAGAAAAGGCAATCCCTGGCGCAATTAAAATTTGCGACAGTAGAAAATTATTTTTTTGCAAAATTTACTATAGAAAGGCAATCCCTGGCGAAATTAAAATTTGCGACAGCAAAAAATTAATTTTTGAAAAATTTACTATAGAAAAGGCAATCCCTGGCGTATTTAAAATTTGCGACAGTATAAAATTAAATTTTGAAAAATTTACTATACAAAAGGCAATACCTGGCGTAATTAAAATTTGCGACAGTAGAAAATTATTTTTTGAATAATTTACTATAGAAAAGGAAATCCCTGGCGTAATTAATATTTGCGACAGTAAAAAATAATTTTTTGAGCAATTTACTGTAGTAAAGGCAATCCCTGGCGTAATTAAAATTTTCGACAGTAAAAAATTATTTTTTGAAAAATTTACTGTAGAAAAGGCAATACCTGGAGCAATTAAAATTTGCGACAGTAAAAAATTAATTTTTGAAAAATTTACTATAGAAAAGGCAATCCCTGGCGCAATTAAAATTTGCGACAGTATAAAATTAAATTTTGAAAAATTTACTATAGAAAAGGCAATCCCTGGCGTAATTAAAATTTGCGACAGTAAAAAATTAGTTTTTGAAAAATTTACTATAGAAAAGGCAATCCCTGGCGCAATTAAAATTTGCGACAGTAGAAAATTATTTTTTGGAAAATTTACTATAGAAAGGCAATCCCTGGCGAAATTAAAATTTGCGACAGCAAAAAATTAATTTTTGAAAAATTTAGTATAGAAAAGGCAATCCCTGGCGTATTTAAAATTTGCGACAGTATAAAATTAAGTTTTGAAAAATTTACTATACAAAAGGCAATACCTGGCGTAATTAAAATTTGCGACAGTAGAAAATTATTTTTTGAATAATTTACTATAGAAAAGGCAATCCCTGGCGTAATTAAAATTTGCGACAGTAAAAAATAATTTTTTGAAAAAATTACTATAGAAAAGGCAATCCTTGGCGTAATAAAAATGTGCGACAGTAAAAAATTATTTTTTGAAAAATTTACTGTAGTAAAGGCAATCCCTAGCGTAATTAAAATTTGCGACAGTAGAAAATTATTTTTTGAATAATTTACTATAGAAAAGGCAATCCCTGGCGTAATTAAAATTTGCGACAGTAAAAAATAATTTTTTGAAAAATTTAATATAGAAAAGGCAATCCCTGGCGTAATTAAAATTTGCGACAGTATAAAATTAAATTTTGAAAAATTTACTATAGAAAAGGCAATCCCTGGCGCAATTAAAATTTGCGACAGTAAAAAATTATTTTTTGAAAAATTTACTGTAGAAAAGGCAATCCCTGGCGCAATTAAAATTTGCGACAGTAAAAAATTATTTTTTGAAAAATTTACTATAGAAAAGGCAATCCCTGGCGTATTTAAAATTTGCGACAGTATAAAATTGAATTTTGAAAAATTTACTATAGAAAAGGCAATCCCTGGCGTAATTAAAATTTTCGACAGTAAAAAACTATTTTTTGAAAAATTTACTATAGAAAAGGCAATCCCTGGCGCAATTAAAATTTGCGACAGTAGAAAATTAATTTTTGAAAAATTTACTGTAGAAAAGGCAATCCCTGGCGCAATTAAAATTTGCGACAGTAGAAAATTATTTTTTGAAAAATTAACTGTAGAAAAGGCAATACCTGGCGCAATTAAAATTTTCGATAGTAAAAAATTAATTTTTGAAAAATTTACTATGGAAAAGGCAATCCCTGGCGCATTAAAATTTGCGACAGTTAAATTTTGAAAAATTTACTATAGAAAAGGCAATCCCTAGCGTAATTAAAATTTGCGACCGTAAAAAATTAGTTTTTGAAAAATTTACTATAGAAAAGGCAATCCCTGGCGCAATTAAAATTTGCGACAGTAGAAAATTATTTTTTGCAAAATTTACTATAGAGAGGCAATCCCTGGCGTAATTAAAATTTTTGACAGTAAAAAATTGTTTTTTGAAAAATTTACTATAGAAAAGGCAATCTCTGGCGTATATAAAATTTGCGACAGTAGAAAATTAATTTTTGAAAAATTTACTGTAGAAAAGGCAATCCCTGGCGCAATTAAAATTTGCGACAGTAGAAAATTATTTTTTGAAAAATTTACTGTAGAAAAGGCAATACCTGGCGCAATTAAAATTTGCGACAGTAAAAAATTACTTTTTGAAAAATTTACTGTAGAAAAGGCAATCCCTGGCGTAATTAAAATTTGTGACAGTAAAAAATTAATTTTTGAAAAATTTAATATAGAAAAGGCAATCCCTGGCGTAATTAAAATTTGCGACAGTAAAAAATTATTTTTTGAAAAATTTACTATAGAAAAGGCAATCCCTGGCGTAAATTTGCGACAGTAAAAAATTATTTTTTGAAAAATTTACTATAGAAAAGGCAATACCTGGCGCAATTAAAATTTGCGACAGTAAAAAATTATTTTTTGAAAAATTTACTATAGAATAGGCAATCCCTGGCCTAATTAAAATTTGCGAAAGTATAAAATTAAATTTTGAAAAATTTACTATAGAAAAGGCAATCCCTGGCGTAATTAAAATTTGCGACAATAAAAAATTATTTTTTGAAAAATTTACTGTAGAAAAGGTAATTCCTGGCGTAATTAAAATTTGCGACAGTAAAAAATTAATTTTTGAATAATTTACTATAGAAAAGGCAATCCCTGGCGTATTTAAAATTTGCGACAGTATAAAATTAAATTTTGAAAAATTTACTATAGAAAAGGCAATACCTGGCGTAATTAAAATTTACGACAGTAGAAAATTATTTTTTGAATAATTTACTATAGAAAAGGCAATCCCTGGAGTAATTAAAATTTGCGGCAGTAAAAAATAATTTTTTGAAAAATTTACTATAGAAAAGGCTATCCCTGGCGTAATTAAAATTTGCGACAGTATAAAATTAAATTTTGAAAAATTTACTAAAGAAAAGGCAATCCCCGGCGCAATTAAAATTTGCGACAGTAAAAAATTATTTTTTGAAAAATTTACTGTAGAAAAGGCAATCCCTGGCGCAATTAAAATTTGCGACAGTAAAAAATTATTTTTTGAAAAATTTACTATAGAAAAGGCAATTCCTGGCGTAATTAAAATTTTCGCCAGTAAAAAATTATTTTTTTGAAAAATTTACTGTAGAAAAGGCAATCCTTGGCGCAATTAAAATTTGCGACAGTATAAAATTAAATTTTGAAAAATTTACTATAGAAAAGGCAATCCCTGGCGTAATTAAAATGTGCGACAGTAGAAAATTATTTTTTGAATAATTTACTATAGAAAAGGCAATCCCTGGCGTAATTAAAATTTGAGACAGTAAAAGATTATTTTTTGAAAAATTTACTATAGAAAAGGCAATCCCTGGCGTAATTAAAATTTTCGACAGTAAAAAATTATTTTTTGAAAAATTTACTATAGAAAAGGCAATCCCTGGCGCAATTAAAATTTGCGACAGTAGAAAATTAATTTTTGAAAAATTTACTGTAGAAAAGGCAATCCCTGGCGCAATTAAAATTTGCGACAGTAGAAAATTATTTTTTGAAAAATTTACTGTAGAAAAGGCAATACCTGGCGCAATTAAAATTTGCGATAGTAAAAAATTAATTTTTGAAAAATTTACTATAGAAAAGGCAATCCCTGGCGCAATTAAAATTTGCGACAGTAGAAAATTATTTTTTGCAAAATTTACTATAGAGAGGCAATCCCTGGCGAAATTAAAATTTGCGACAGCAAAAAATTAATTTTTGAAAAATTTACTATAGAAAAGGCAATCCCTGACGTATTTAAAATTTGCGACAGTATAAAATTAAATTTTGAAAAATTTACTATACAAAAGGCAATACCTGGCGTAATTAAAATTTGCGACAGTAGAAAATTATTTTTTGAATAATTTACTATAGAAAAGGCAATCCCTGGCGTAATTAAAATTTGCGACAGTAAAAAATAATTTTTTGAAAAATTTAATATAGAAAAGGCAATCCCTGGCGCAATTAAAATTTGCGACAGTATAAAATTAAATTTTGAAAAATTTACTATAGAAAAGGCAATCCCTGGCGCAATTAAAATTTGCGACAGTAAAAAATTATTTTTTGAAAAATTTACTGTAGAAAAGGCAATCCCTGGCGCAATTAAAATTTGCGACAGTAAAAAATTATTTTTTGAAAAATTTACTATAGAAAAGGGAATTCCTGGCGTAATTAAAATTTTCGACAGTAAAAAATTATTTTTTTGAAAAATTTACTGTAGAAAAGGCAATCCCTGGCGCAATTAAAATTTGCGACAGTATAAAATTAAATTTTGAAAAATTTACTATAGAAAAGGCAATCCCTGGCGTAATTAAAATGTGCGACAGTAGAAAATTATTTTTTGAATAATTTACTATAGAAAAGGCAATACCTGGCGTAATTAAAATTTGCGACAGTAGAAAATTATTTTTTGAATAATTTACTATAGAAAAGGCAATCCCTGGCGTAATTAAAATTTGCGACAGTAAAAAATAATTTTTTGAAAAATTTAATATAGAAAAGGCAATCCCTGGCGCAATTAAAATTTGCGACAGTATAAAATTAAATTTTGAAAAATTTACTATAGAAAAGGCAATCCCTGGCGCAATTAAAATTTGCGACAGTAAAAAATTATTTTTTGAAAAATTTACTGTAGAAAAGGCAATACCTGGCGCAATTAAAATTTGCGATAGTAAAAAATTAATTTTTGAAAAATTTACTATAGAAAAGGCAATCCCTGGCGCAATTAAAATTTGCGACAGTAGAAAATTATTTTTTGCAAAATTTACTATAGAGAGGCAATCCCTGGCAAAATTAAAATTTGCGACAGCAAAAAATTAATTTTTGAAAAATTTACTATAGAAAAGGCAATCCCTGACGTATTTAAAATTTGCGACAGTATAAAATTAAATTTTGAAAAATTTACTATACAAAAGGCAATACCTGGCGTAATTAAAATTTGCGACAGTAGAAAATTATTTTTTGAATAATTTACTATAGAAAAGGCAATCCCTGGCGTAATTAAAATTTGCGACAGTAAAAAATAATTTTTTGAAAAATTTAATATAGAAAAGGCAATCCCTGGCGCAATTAAAATTTGCGACAGTATAAAATTAAATTTTGAAAAATTTACTATAGAAAAGGCAATCCCTGGCGCAATTAAAATTTGCGACAGTAAAAAATTATTTTTTGAAAAATTTACTGTAGAAAAGGCAATCCCTGGCGCAATTAAAATTTGCGACAGTAAAAAATTATTTTTTGAAAAATTTACTATAGAAAAGGGAATTCCTGGCGTAATTAAAATTTTCGACAGTAAAAAATTATTTTTTTGAAAAATTTACTGTAGAAAAGGCAATCCCTGGCGCAATTAAAATTTGCGACAGTATAAAATTAAATTTTGAAAAATTTACTATAGAAAAGGCAATCCCTGGCGTAATTAAAATGTGCGACAGTAGAAAATTATTTTTTGAATAATTTACTATAGAAAAGGCAATCCCTGGCGTAATTAAAATTTGAGACAGTAAAAAATTATTTTTTGAAAAATTTACTACAGAAAAGGCAATCCCTGGCGTAATTAAAATTTTCGACAGTAAAAAATTATTTTTTGAAAAATTTACCATAGAAAAGGCAATCCCTGGCGCAATTAAAATTTGTGACAGTAGAAAATTAATTTTTGAAAAATTTACTGTAGAAAAGGCAATCCCTGGCCCAATTAAAATTTGCGACAGTAGAAAATAATTTTTTGAAAAATTTACTGTAGAAAAGGCAATACCTGGCGCAATTAAAATTTGCGATAGTAAAAAATTAATTTTTGAAAAATTTACTATAGAAAAGGCAATCCCTGGCGTATTTAAAATTTGCGACAGTATAAAATTAAATTTTGAAAAATTTACTATAGAAAAGGCAATACCTGGCGTAATTAAAATTTGCGACAGTAGAAAATTATTTTTTGAATAATTTACTATAGAAAAGGCAATCCCTGGCGTAATTAAAATTTGCGACAGTAAAAAATAATTTTTTGAAAAATTTACTATAGAAAAGGCAATCCCTGGCGTAATTAAAATTTTGGACAGTAAAAAATTGTTTTTTGAAAAATTTACTATAGAAAAGGCAATCGCTGGCGTATATAAAATTTGCGACAGTAGAAAATTAATTTTTGAAAAATTTACTGTAGAAAAGGCAATCCCTGGCGCAATTAAAATTTGCGACAGTAGAAAATTATTTTTTGAAAAATTTACTGTAGAAAAGGCAATACCTGGCGCAATTAAAATTTGCGACAGTAAAAAATTAATTTTTGAAAAATTTACTATAGAAAAGGCAATCCCTGGCGTAATTAAAATTTGTGACAGTAAAAAATTAATTTTTGAAAAATTTAATATAGAAAAGGCAATCCCTGGCGTAATTAAAATTTGCGACAGTAAAAAATTATTTTTTGAAAAATTTACTATAGAAAAGGCAATCCCTGGCGCAAATTTGCGACAGTAAAAAATTATTTTTTGAAAAATTTACTATAGAAAAGGCAATACCTGGCGCAATTAAAATTTGCGACAGTAAAAAATTATTTTTTGAAAAATTTACTATAGAATAGGCAATGGCCTAATTAAAATTTGCGACAGTATAAAATTAAATTTTGAAAAATTTACTATAGAAAAGGCAATCCCTGGCGTAATTAAAATTTGCGACAGTAAAAAATTATTTTTTGAAAAATTTACTGCAGAAAAGGCAATTCCTGGGGTAATTAAAATTTGCGACAGTAAAAAATTAATTTTTGAATAATTTACTATAGAAAAGGCAATCCCTGGAGTATTTAAAATTTGCGACAGTATAAAATTAAATTTTGAAAAATTTACTATAGAAAAGGCAATCCCTGGCGCAATTAAAATTTGCGACAGTAAAAAATTATTTTTTGCAAAATTTACTATAGAAAAGGCAATCCCTGGCGTATTTAAAATTTGCGACAATAGAAAATTATTTTTTGAATAATTTACTATAGAAAAGGCAATCCCTGGCGCAATTAAAATTTGCGACAGTAAAAAATTATTTTTTGAATAATTTACTATAGAAAAGGCAATTCCTGGCGTAATTAAAATTTGCGACAGTAGAAAATTATTTTTTGAATAATTTACTATAGAAAAGGCAATCCCTGGCGCAATTAAATTTGCGACAGTAAAAAATTATTTTTTGAAAAATGTACTGTAGAAAAGGCAATCCCTGGCGCAATTAAAATTTGCGACAGTAGAAAATTATTTTTTGAAAAATTTACTGTAGAAAAGGCAATCCCTGGCGTATTTAAAATTTACGACAGTAAAAAATTATTTTTTGAAAAATTTACTGTAGAAAAGGCAATCCCTGGTGGATTTAAAATTTGCGACAGTAAAAAATTATTTTTTGTAAAATTTACTGTAGAAAAGGCAATCCCTGGCGCAATTAAAATTTGCGACAATATAAAATTAAATTTTGAAAAATTTACTATAGAAAAGGCAATGCCTGGCGCAATTAAAATTTGCGACAGTATAAAATTAAATTTTGAAAAACTTACTATAGAAAAGGCCATCCCTGGCGTAATTAAAATTTTCGACAGTAAAAAATTAATTTTTGAAAAATTTACTATAGAAGAGGCAATCCCTGGCGTATTTAAAATTTGCGACAGTAAAAAATTAGTTTTTGAAAAATTTACTATAGAAAAGGCAATCCCTGGCGTAATTAAAATTTGCGACAGTAAAAAATTATTTTTTGAAAAATTTACTGTAGAAAAGGCAATCCCTGGCGTAAATAAAATTTGCCACAGTATAAAATTAAATTTTGAAAAATTTACTATAGAAAAGCAATACCTGGCGTAATTAAAATTTGCGACAGTAGAAAATTATTTTTTGAATAATTTACTATAAAAAGGCCATCCCTGGCGTAATTAAAATTTGCGACAGTAAAAAATAATTTTTTGAAAAATTTACTATAGAAAAGGCAATCCCTGGCGTAATTAAAATTTTGGACAGTAAAAAATTATGTTTTGAAAAATTTACTATAGAAAAAGCAATCCCTGGCGCAATTAAAATTTGCGACAGTAGAAAATTAATTTTTGAAAAATTTACTGTAGAAAAGGCAATCCTTGGCGCAATTAAAATTTGCGACAGTAGAAAATTATTTTTTGAAAAATTTACTGTAGAAAAGGCAATACCTGGCGCAATTAAAATTTGCGACAGTAAAAAATTAATTTTTGAAAAATTTACTATAGAAAAGGCAATCCCTGGCGTAATTAAAATTTGCGACAGTAAAAAATTAATTTTTGAAAAATTTAATATAGAAAAGGCAATCCCTGGCGTAATTAAAATTTGCGACAGTAAAAAATTATTTTTTGAAAAATTTACTATAGAAAAGGCAATCCCTGGCGTAAATTTGCGACAGTATAAAATTATTTTTTGAAAAATTTACTATAGAAAAGGCAATACCTGGCGTAATTAAAATTTGCGACAGTAAAAAATTATTTTTTGAAAAATTTACTATACAAAAGGCAATCCCTGGCGCAATTAAAATTTGCGACAGTAAAAAATTATTTTTTGAAAAATTTACTATAGAAATGGCAATCCCTGGCGTAATTAAAATTTGCGACAGAAAAAAATAATTTTTTGAAAAATTTACTATAGAAAAGGCAATACTTGGCGCAATTAAAATTTCCGAAAGTAAAAAATTAATTTTTGAACAATTTACTATAGAAAAGGCAAACCCTGGCGTAATTAAAATTTGCGACAGTAAAAAATTATTTTTTGAAAAATTTACTATAGGAAAGGCAATCCCTGGCGCAATTAAAATTTGCGACAGTAAAAAATTATTTTTTGCAACATTTACTATAGAAAAGGCAATCCCTGGCGTATTTAAAATTTGCGACAGTAAAAAATTATTTTTTGAAAAATTTACTGTAGAAAAGGCAATCCCTGGCGCAATTAAAATTTGCGACAGTAAAAAATTATTTTTTGATTAATTTACTATAGAAAAGGCAATCCCTGGCGTAATTAAAATTTGCGACAGTAAAAAATTATTTTTTGAAAAATTTACTGTAGAAAAGGCAATT
>CAWVNZ010001838.1:0-102916 GCA_963930735.1 Dioctria linearis | reverse complement strand
GAAAAATTTACTATATAAAAGGCAATCCCTGGCGTAATTAAAATTTGCGACAGTAGAAAATTATTTTTTGAATAATTTACTGTAGAAAAGGCAATCCCTGGCGCAATTAAAACTTGCGATAGTAAAAAATTATTTTTTGAATAATTTACTATAGAAAAGGCAATCCCTGGCGTAATTAAAATTTGCGACAGTAAAAAATTATTTTTTGCAAAATTTACAATAGAAAAGGCAATCCCTGGCGCACTTAAAATTTGCGACAGTATAAAATTATTTTTTGAAAAATTTACTATATAAAAGCAATCCCTGGCGTAATTAAAATTTGCGGACAGTTGAAAATTATTTTTTGAATAATTTACTATAGAAAAGGCAATCCCTGGCGCAATTAAAATTTGCGACAGTAAAAAAAATTATTTTTTGAATAATTTACTATAGAAAAGGCAATCCCTGGCGTAATTAAAATTTGCGACAGTATAAAATTATTTTTTGAATAATTTACTATAGAAAAGGCAATCCCCTGGCGTATTTAAAATTTGCGACAGTATAAAATTATTTTTTGAAAAATTTAATATAGAAAAGGCAATCCCTGGCGCACTTAAAATTTGCGACAGTAAAAAATTATTTTTTGAATAATTTACTATAGAAAAGGCAATCCCTGGCGCAATTACAATTTGCGACAGTTGAAAATTATTTTTTGGAATAATTTACTATAGAAAAGGCAATCCCTGGCGCAATTAAAATTTGCGACAGTAAAAAATTATTTTTTTGCAAAATTTACTATAGAAAAGGCAATCCCTGGCGCACTTAAAATTTGCGACAGTAAAAAATTATTTTTTGAATAATTTACTATAGAAAAGGCAATCCCTGGCGTAATTAAAATTTGCGACAGTAGAAAATTATTTTTTGAATAATTTACTATAGAAAAGGCAAATCCCTGGCGTAATTAAAATTTGCGACAGTATAAAATTATTTTTTTGAATAATTTACTATAGAAAAGGCAATCCCTGGCGCAATTAAAATTTGCGACAGTATAAAATTATTTTTTGAAAAATTTACTATAGAAAAGGCAAATCCCTGGCGCAATTAAAATTTGCGACAGTAGAAAATTATTTTTTGAATAATTTACTATAGAAAAGGCAATCCCTGGGCGCAATTAAAATTTGCGACAGTATAAAATTATTTTTTGAATAATTTACTATAGAAAAGGCAATCCCTGGCGTAATTAAAATTTGCGACAGTAGAAAATTATTTTTTTGAATAATTTACTATAGAAAAAGGCAATCCCTGGCGTATTTAAAATTTGCGACAGTATAAAATTAATTTTTGAAAAATTTACTATATAAAAGGCAATCCCTGGCGTAATTAAAATTGGCGACGGTAGAAAATTATTTTTTGAATAATTTACTGTAGAAAAAGGCAATCCCTGGCGCAATTAAAACTTGCGATAGTAGAAAATTATTTTTTTGAATAATTTACTATAGAAAAGGCAATCCCTGGGCGTAATTAAAATTTTCGACAGTAAAAAAATTATTTTTTGAATAATTTACTATAGAAAAGGCAATCCCTGGCGCAATTAAAAATTTGCGACAGTAAAAAATTATTTTTTGAATAATTTACTATAGAAAAGGCAATCCCTGGCGTAATTAAAATTTGCGACAGTATAAAATTATTTTTTGAATAATTTACTATATAAAAGGCAATCCCTGGCGTAATTAAAATTTGCGACAGTAGAGAAAATTATTTTTTGAATAATTTACTGTAGAAAAGGCAATACCTGGCGCAATTAAAACTTGCGATAGTAAAAAATTATTTTTTTGATTAATTTACTATAGAAAAGGGCAATCCCTGGCGTAATTAAAATTTGCGACAGTTGAAAATTATTTTTTGAATAATTTACTATAGGAAAAGGCAATCTCTGGCGTAATAAAAATTTGCGACAGTTGAAAAATTATTTTTTGAATAATTTACTATAGAAAAGGCAATCCCTGGCGTAATTAAAATTTGCGGACAGTATAAAATTATTTTTTGAATAATTTACTATAGAAAAGGCAATCCCTGGCGTAATTAAAATCTGCGACAGTAGAAAATTATTTTTTGAATAATTTACTATAGAAGAGGCAGTCCCTGGCGCAATTAAAAATTTGCGACAGTAGAAAAATTATTTTTTGAATAATTAACTATAGAAACCGCAATCCCTGGCGTATTTAAAATTTGCGACAGTAAAAAATTATTTTTTGAATAATTTACTATAGAAAAGGCAATCCCTGGCGTATTTAAAATTTGCGACAGCAGAAAATTATTTTTTGAATAATTTACTATAGAAAAGACAATCCCTGGCGCACTTAAAATTTGCGACAGTAAAAAAATATTTTTTGCAAAATTTACTATAGAAAAGGCAATCCCTGGCGCAATTAAAATTTGCGACAGTAAAAAAATTATTTTTGCAAAATTTACTATAGAAAAGGCAATCCCTGGCGCAATTAAAATTTGCGACAGTAGAAAGTTATTTTTTGCAAAATTTACTATAGAAAAGGCAATCCCTGGCGCAATTAAAATTTGCGACAGTAGAAAATTATTTTTTGAATAATTTACTATAGAAAAGGCAATCCCTGGCGTAATTAAAATTTGCGACAGTATAAAATTATTTTTTGAATAATTTACTATAGAAAAGGCAATCCCTGGCGTATTTAAAATTTGCGACAGTAAGAAATTATTTTTTGAATAATTTACTATAGAAAAGGCAATCCCTGGCGTAATTAAAATTTGCGACAGTATAAAATTATTTTTTTGAATAATTTTACTATAGAAAAGGCAATACCTGGCGCATTTAAAATTTGCGAGAGTAGAAAATTATTTTTTTGAAAAATTTACTATAGAAAAGGCAATCCCTGGCGCACTTAAAATTTGCGACAGTAGAAAATTATTTTTTGAATAATTTACTATAGAAAAGGGCAATCCCTGGGATATTTAAAATTTGCGCAGTAAAAAATTATTTTTTGAAAAATTTACTATAGAAAAGGCAATGCCTGGCGTAATTAAAACTTGCGACAGTAAAAAATTATTTTTTGAATAATTTACTATAGAAAAGGCAATCCCTGGCGTATTTAAAATTTGCGACAGTATAAAATTATTTTTTTGAAAAATTTAATATAGAAAAGGCAATCCCTGGCGCACTTAAAATTTGCGACAGTAAAAAATTATTTTTTGAATAATTTACTATAGAAAAGGCAATCCCTGGCGCAAATTACAATTTGCGACAGTGGAAAATTATTTTTTGAATAATTTACTATAGAAATGGCAATCCTTGGCGCAATTTAAAATTTGCGACAGTAAAAAATTATTTTTTGCAAAATTTACTATAGAAAAGGCAATCCCTGGCGCACTTAAAATTTGCGACAGTAAAAAATTATTTTTTGAATAATTTACTATAGAAAAGGCAATCCCTGGCGTAATTAAAATTTGCGGACAGTAGAAAATTATTTTTTGAATAATTTACTATAGAAGAGGCAATCCCTGGCGTAATTAAAATTTGCGACAGTATAAAATTATTTTTTGAATAATTTACTATAGAAAAGGCAATCCCTGGCGCAATTAAAATTTGCGACAGTATAAAAATATTTTTTGAATAATTTACTATAGAAAAGGCAATCCCTGACGCAATTAAAAATTTGCGACAGTAGAAAATTATTTTTTTGAATAATTTACTATAGAAAAGGCAATCCCTGGCGTAATTAAAATTTGCGACAGTAGAAAATTATTTTTTGAATAATTTACTATAGAAAAGGCAATCCCTGGCGTATTTAAAATTTGCGACAGTATAAAATTAATTTTTGAAAATTTTACTATATAAAAGGCAATCCCTGGCGTAATTAAAATTGGCGACAGTAGAAAATTATTTTTTGAATAATTTACTGTAGAAAAGGCAATCCCTGGCGCAGTTAAAACTTGCGATAGTAGAAAATTATTTTTTGAATAATTTACTATAGAGAAGGCAATCCCTGGCGTAATTAAAATTTGCGACAGTAAAAAAATTATTTTTTGAATAATTTACTATAGAAAAGGCAATCCCTGGCGCAATTAAAATTTGCGACAGTAAAAAAGTATTTTTTGAATAATTTACTATAGAAAAGGCAATCCCTGGCGTAATTAAAATTTGCGACAGTATAAAATTATTTTTTGAATAATTTACTATATAAAAGGCAATCCCTGGCGTAATTAAAATTTGCGACAGTAGAAAATTATTTTTTGAATAATTTACTGTAGAAAAGGCAATCCCTGGCGCAATTAAAACTTGCGATAGTAAAAAATTATTTTTTGATTAATTTACTATAGAAAAGGCAATCCCTGGCGTAATTAAAATTTGCGACAGTTGAAAAATATTTTTTGAATAATTTACTATAGAAAAGGCAATCCCTGGCGTAATTAAAATTTGCGACATTAGAAAATTATTTTTTGAATAATTTACTATAGAAAAGGCAATTCCTGGCGCAATTAAAATTTGCGACAGTAGAAAATTATTTTTTGAATAATTTACTATAGAAAAGGCAATCCCTGGCGTAATTAAAATTTGCGACAGTTGAAAATTATTGTTTGAATAATTTACTATAGAAAAGGCTATCCCTGTCGTAATTAAAATTTGCGACAGTATAAAATTATTTTTTGAATAATTTACTATAGAAAAGGCAATCCCTGGCGTAAATAAAATTTGCGACAGTAGAAAATTATTTTTTGAATAATTTACTATAGAAAAGGCAATCCCTGGCGCAATTAAAATTTGCGACAGTAGAAAATTATTTTTTGAATAATTTACTATAGAAAAGGCAATCCCTGGCGTATTTAAAATTTGTAACAGTAAAAAATTATTTTTTGAATAATTTACTATAGAAAAGGCAATCCCTGGCGTATTTAAAATTTGCGACAGTAGAAAATTATTTTTTGAATAATTTACTATAGAAAAGGCAATCCCTGGCGCACTTAAAATTTGCGAGAGTAAAAAATTATTTTTTGAATAATTTACTATAGAAAAGGCAATCCCTGGCGTAATTAAAATTTGCGACAGTATAAAATTATTTTTTGAATAATTTACTATAGAAAAGGCAATCCCTGGCGCACTTAAAATTTGCGACAGTAGAAAATTATTTTTTGAATAATTTACTATAGAAAAGGCAATCCCTGGCTTATTTAAAATTTGCGACAGTAAAAAATTATTTTTTGAATAATTTACTATAGAAAAGGCAATCCCTGGCGTATTTAAAATTTGCGACAGTAGAAAATTATTTTTTGAATAAATTACTATAGAAAAGGCAATCCCTGGCGCACTTAAAATTTGCGACAGTAAAAAATTATTTTTTGAATAATTTACTATAGAAAAGGCAATCCCTGGCGTAATTAAAATTTGCGAAAGTATAAAATTATTTTTTGAATAATTTACTATAGAAAAGGCAATCCCTGGCGCACTTAAAATTTGCGACAGTAGAAAATTATTTTTTGAATAATTTACTATAGAAAAGGCAATCCCTGGCGCAATTAAAATTTGCGACAGTAGAAAATTATTTTTTGAATAATTTACTATAGAAAAGGCAATCCCTGGCGTAATTAAAATTTGCGACAGTATAAAATTATTTTTTGAATAATTTACTATAGAAAAGGCAATCCCTGGCGCACTTAAAATTTGCGACAGTAGAAAATTATTTTTTGAATAATTTACTATAGAAAAGGCAATCCCCGCGCAATTAAAATTTGCGACAGTAGAAAATTATTTTTTGAATAATTTACTATAGAAAAGGCAATCCCTGGCGCACTTAAAATTTGCGACAGTAGAAAATTATTTTTTGAATAATTTACTATAGTAAAGGCAATCCCTGGGATATTTAAAATTTGCGACAGTATAAAATTATTTTGTGAGAAATTTACTATAGAAAAGGCAATCCCTGGCGTAATTAAAATTTGCGACAGTAGAAAATTATTTTTTGAATAATTTACTATAGAAAAGGCAATCCCTGGCGTAATTAAAATTTGCGACATTAGAAAATTATTTTTTGAATAATTTACTATAGAAAAGGCAATCCCAGGCGCAATTAAAATTTGCGACAGTAAAAAATTATTTTTTGAAAAATTTACTATAGAAAAGGCAATCCCTGGCGTAATTAAAATTTGCGACAGTAGAAAATTATTTTTTGAATAATTTACTATAGAAAAGGCAATCTCTGGCGTAATTAAAATTTGCTACAGTAGAAAATTATTTTTTGAATAATTTACTATAGAAAAGGCAATCCCTGGCGTAATTAAAATTTGCGACAGTTGAAAATTATTTTTTGAATAATTTACTATAGAAAAGGCAATCCCTGGCGTAATTAAAATTTGCGACAGTATAAAATTATTTTTTGAATAATTTACTATAGAAAAGGCAATCCCTGGCGCAATTAAAATTTGCGACAGTATAAAATTATTTTTTGCGAAATTTACTATAGAAAAGGCAATCCCTGGCGCAGTTAAAATTTGCGACAGTTGAAAATTATTTTTTGAATAATTTACTATAGAAAAGGCAATCCCTGGCGTAATTAAAATTTGCGACAGTAGAAAATTATTTTTTGAATAATTTACTATAGAAAAGGCAATCCCTGGCGCAATTAAAATTTGCGACATTAGAAAATTATTTTTTGAATAATTTACTATAGAAAAGGCAATCCCTGGCGTAATTAAAATTTGCGACAGTTGAAAATTATTTTTTGAATAATTTACTATAGAAAAGGCAATCCCTGGCGTAATTAAAATTTGCGACAGTAGAAAATTATTTTTTGAATAATTTACTATAGAAAAGGCAATCCCTGGCGTATTTAAAATTTTCGACAGTTGAAAATTATTTTTTGAATAATTTACTATAGAAAAGGGAATCCCTGGCGTAATTAAAATTTGCGACAGTATAAAATTATTTTTTGAATAATTTACTATAGAAAAGGCAATCCCTGGCGCACTAAAAATTTGCGACAGTAGAAAATTATTTTTTGAATAATTTACTATAGAAAAGGCAATCCCTGGGATATTTAAAATTTGCGACAGTAAAAAATTATTGTTTGAATAATTTACCATAGAAAAGGTAATCCCTGGCGTAATTAAAATTTGCGACAGTAAAAAATTATTTTTTGAATAATTTACTATAGAAAAGGCAATCCCTGGCGTAATTAAAATTTGCGACAGTATAAAATTATTTTTTGAATAATTTACTATATAAAAGGCAATCCCTGGCGTATTTAAAATTTGCGACAGTATAAAATTATTTTTTGAATAATTTACTATAGAAAAGGCAATCCCTGGCGTAGTTAAAATTTGCGACAGTTAAAAATTATTTTTTGAATAATTTACTATAGAAAAGGCAATCCCTGGCGCACTTAAAATTTGCGACAGTAAAAAATTATTTTTTGAATAATTTACTATAGAAAAGGCAATCCCTGGCGTAATTAAAATTTGCGACAGTAAAAAATTATTTTTTGAATAATTTACTATAGAAAAGGCAATCCCTGGCGCAATTACAATCTGCGACGGTTGAAAATTATTTTTTGTATAATTTACTATAGAAAAGGCAATCCCTGGCGCACTTAAAATTTGCGACAGTAGAAAATTATTTTTTGAATAATTTACTATAGAAAAGGCAATCCCTGGGATATTTAAAATTTGCGACAGTAAAAAATTATTTTTTGAATAATTTACTATAGAAAAGGCAATCCCTGGCGTAATTAAAATTTGCGACAGTAGAAAATTATTTTTTGCAAAATTTACTATAGAAAAGGCAATCCCTGGCGTAATTAAAATTTGCGACAGTAGAAAATTATTTTTTGAATAATTTACTATAGAAAAGGCAATCCCTGGCGTATTTAAAATTTGCGGCAGTAGAAAATTATTTTTTGAATAATTTACTGTAGAAAAGGCAATCCCTGGTGCAATTAAAACTTGCGACAGTAAAAAATTATTTTTTGATTAATTTACTATAGAAAAGGCAATCCCTGGCGTAATTAAAATTTGCGACAGTTGAAAATTATTTTTTGAATAATTTACTATAGAAAAGGCAATCCCTGGCGTAATTAAAATTTGCGACAGTATAGAATTATTTTTTGAATAATTTACTATAGAAAAGGCAATCCCTGGCGTAATTAAAATTTGCGACAGTAGAAAATTATTTTTTGAATAATTTACTATAGAAAAGGCAATCCCTGGCGCACTTAAAAGTTGCGAAAGTAGAAAATTATTTTTTGAATAATTTACTATAGAAAAGGCAATCCCTGGCGTATTTAAAATTTGCGACAGTAAAAAATTATTTTTTGAATAATTTACTATAGAAAAGGCAATCCCTGGCGTATTTAAAATTTGCGACAGTAGAAAACTATTTTTTGAATAATTTACTATAGAAAAGGCAATCCCTGGCGCACTTAAAATTTGCGACAGTAAAAAATTATTTTTTGAATAATTTACTATAGAAAAGGCAATCCCTGGCGTAATTAAAATTTGCGACAGTTGAAAATTATTTTTTGAATAATTTACTATAGAAAAGGCAATCCCTGGCGTAATTAAAATTTGCGACAGTTTAGAATTATTTTTTGAATAATTTACTATAGAAAAGGCAATCACTGGCGTAATTAAAATTTGCGACAGTAGAAAATTATTTTTTGAATAATTTACTATAGAAAAGGCAATCCCTGGCGCACTTAAAAGTTGCGACAGTAGAAAATTATTTTTTGAATAATTTACTATAGAAAAGGCAATCCCTGGCGTAATTAAAATTTGCGACAGTAGAAAATTATTTTTTGAATAATTTACTATAGAAAAGGCAATCCCTGGCGCAATTAAAATTTGCGACAGTAGAAAATTATTTTTTGAATAATTTACTATAGAAAAGGCAATCCCTGGCGTAATTAAAATTTGCGACAGTTGAAAATTATTTTTTGAATAATTTACTATAGAAAAGGCAATCCCTGGCGTAATTAAAATTTGCGACAGTATAGAATTATTTTTTGAATAATTTGCTATAGAAAAGGCAATCCCTGGCGTAATTAAAATTTGCGACAGTAGAAAATTATTTTTTGAATAATTTACTATAGAAAAGGCAATCCCTGGCGCACTTAAAAGTTGCGACAGTAGATAATTATTTTTTGAATAATTTACTATAGAAAAGGCAATCCCTGGCGTATTTAAAATTTGTGACAGTAAAAAATTATTTTTTGAATAATTTACTATAGAAAAGGCAATCCCTGGCGTATTTAAAATTTGCGACAGTAGAAAATTATTTTTTGAATAATTTACTATAGAAAAGGCAATCCCTGGCGCACTTAAAATTTGCGACAGTAAAAAATTATTTTTTGAATAATTTACTATAGAAAAGGCAATCCCTGGCGTAATTAAAATTTGCGACAGTAGAAAATTATTTTTTGAATAATTTACTATAGAAAAGGCAATCCCTGGCGTAATTAAAATGTGCGAAAGTAGAAAATTATTTTTTGAATAATTTACTGTAGAAAAGGCAATCCCTGGCGCAATTACAATTTGCGACAGTTGAAAATTATTTTTTGAATAATTTACTATAGAAAAGGCAATCCCTGGCGTAATTAAAATTTGCGACAGTAGAAAATTATTTTTTGAATAATTTACTATATAAAAGGCAATCCCTGGCGTATTTAAAATTTGCGACAGTTGAAAATTATTTTTTGAATAATTTGCTATAGAAAAGACAATCCCTGGCGTAATTAAAATTTGCGACAGTATAAAATTATTTTTTGAATAATTTACTATAGAAAAGGCAATCCCTGGCGCACTAAAAATTTGCGACAGTAGAAAATTATTTTTTGAATAATTTACTATAGAAAAGCAATCCCTGGGATATTTAAAATTTGCGACAGTAAAAAATTATTTTTTGAATAATTTACTATAGAAAAGGCAATCCCTGGCGTAATTAAAATTTGCGACAGTAAAAAATTATTTTTTGAATATTTTACTATAGAAAAGGCAATCCCTGGCGTAATTAAAATTTGCGACAGTATAAAATTATTTTTTGAATAATTTACTATATAAAAGGCAATCCCTGGCGTATTTAAAATTTGCGACAGTATAAAATTATTTTTTGAATAATTTACTATAGAAAAGGCAATCCCTGGCGCACTTAAAATTTGCGACAGTAAAAAATTATTTTTTGAATAATTTACTATAGAAAAGGCAATCCCTGGCGCACTTAAAATTTGCGACAGTAAAAAATTATTTTTTGAATAATTTACTATAGAAAAGGCAATCCCTGGCGTAATTAAAATTTGCGACAGTAAAAAATTATTTTTTGAATAATTTACTATAGAAAAGGCAATCCCTGGTGCAATTACAATTTGCGACAGTTGAAAATTATTTTTTGAATAATTTACTATAGAAAAGGCAATCCCTGGCGCACTTAAAATTTGCGACAGTAGAAAATTATTTTTTGAATAATTTACTATAGAAAAGGCAATCCCTGGGATATTTAAAATTTGCGACAGTAAAAAATTATTTTTTGAATAATTTACTATAGAAAAGGCAATCCCTGGCGTAATTAAAATCTGCGACAGTATAAAATTAATTTTTGAAAAATTTACTATATAAAAGGCAATCCTGGGCGTAGTTAAAATTTGCGAAAGTAGAAAATTATTTTTTGAATAATTTACTGTAGAAAAGGCAATCCCTGGCGTAATTAAAATTTGCGACAGTAGAAAATTATTTTTTGAATAATTTACTATAGAAAAGGCAATCCCTGGCGCAATTAAAATTTGCGACAGTAAAAAATTATTTTTTGCAAAATTTACTATAGAAAAGGCAATCCCTGGCGCAATTAAAATTTGCGACAGTAGAAAATTATTTTTTGCAAAATTTACTATAGAAAAGGCAATCCCTGGCGTAATTAAATTTTGCGACAGTAGAAAATTATTTTATGAATAATTTACTATAGAAAAGGCAATCCCTGGCGTATTTAAAATTTGCGACAGTAGAAAATTATTTTTTGAATAATTTACTGTAGAAAAGGCAATCCATGGCGCAATTAAAACTTGCGATAGTAAAAAATTATTTTTTGATTAATTTACTATAGAAAAGGCAATCCCTGGCGTAATTAAAATTTGCGACAGTTGAAAATTATTTTTTGAATAATTTACTATAGAAAAGGCAATCCCTGGCGTAATTAAAATTTGCGACAGTTGAAAATTATTTTTTGAATAATTTACTATAGAAAAGGCAATCCCTGGCGTAATTAAAATTTGCGACAGTAGAAAATTATTTTTTGAATAATTTACTATAGAAAAGGCAATCCCTGGCGCAATTAAAATTTGCGACAGTAGAAAATTATTTTTTGAATAATTTACTATAGAAAAGGCAATCCCTGGCGTAATTAAAATTTGCGACAGTTGAAAATTATTTTTTGAATAATTTACTATAGAAAAGGCAATCCCTGGCGTAATTAAAATTTGCGACAGTATAAAATTATTTTTTGAATAATTTACTATAGAAAAGGCAATCCCTGGCGTAATTAAAATTTGCGACAGTAGAAAATTATTTTTTGAACAATTTACTATAAAAAGGCAATCCCTGGCGCACTTAAAATTTGCGACAGTAGAAAATTATTTTTTGAATAATTTACTATAGAAAAGGCAATCCCTGGCGTATTTAAAATTTGCGACAGTAAAAAATTATTTTTTGAATAATTTACTATATAAAAGGCAATCCCTGGCGTATTTAAAATTTGCGACAGTAGAAAATTATTTTTTGAATAATTTACTATAGAAAAGGCAATACCTGGCGCACTTAAAATTTGCGACAGTAAAAAATTATTTTTTGAATAATTTACTATAGAAAAGGCAATCCCTGGCGTAATTAAAATTTGCGACAGTAGAAAATTATTTTTTGAATAATTTACTATAGAAAAGGCAATCCCTGGGATATTTAAAATTTGCGACAGTAGAAAATTATTTTATGAATAATTTACTATAGAAAAGGCAATCCCTGGCGTAATTAAAATTTGCGACAGTAAAAAATTATTTTTTGAATAATTTACTATAGAAAAGGCAATCCCTGGCGCACTTAAAATTTGCGACAGTAAAAAATTATTTTTTGAATAATTTACTATAGAAAAGGCAATCCCTGGCGTAATTAAAATTTGCGACAATAGAAAATTATTTTTTGAATAATTTACTACAGAAAAGGCAATCCCTGGCGCAATTAAAATTTGCGACAGTATAAAATTATTTTTTGAATAATTTACTATAGAAAAGGCAATCCCTGGCGTAACTAAAATTTGCGACAGTATAAAATTATTTTTTGAATAATTTACTATAGAAAAGGCAATCCCTGGCGCACTTAAAATTTGCGACAGTAGAAAATTATTTTTTGAATAATTTACTATAGAAAAGGCAATCCCTGGCGCACTTAAAATTTGCGACAGTAGAAAATTATTTTTTGAATAATTTACTATAGAAAAGGCAATCCCTGGCGCAATTAAAATTTGCAACAATAGAATATTATTTTTTGAATAATTTACTATAGAAAAGGCAATCCCTGGCGCACTTAAAATTTGCGACAGTAGAAAATTATTTTTTGAATAATTTACTATAGAAAAGGCAATCCCTGGGATATTAAAAATTTGCGACAGTATAAAATTATTTTGTGAGAAATTTACTATAGAAAAGGCAATCCCTGGCGTAATTAAAATTTGCGACAGTAGAAAATTATTTTTTGAATAATTTACTAAAGAAAAGGCAATCCCTGGCGTAATTAAAATTTGCGACATTAGAAAATTATTTTTTGAATAATTTACTATAGAAAAGGCAATCCCTGGCGCAATTAAAATTTGCGACAGTAAAAAATTATTTTTTGAATAATTTACTATAGAAAAGGCAATCCCTGGCGTAATTAAAATTTGCGACCGTAGAAAATTATTTTTTGAATAATTTACTATAGAAAAGGCAATCCCTGGCGTAATTAAAATTTGCGACAGTATAAAATTATTTCTTGAATAATTTACTATAGAAAAGGCAATCCTTGGCGCAATAAAAATTTGCGACAGTATAAAATTTTTTTTTGCAAAATTTACTATAGAAAAGGCAATCCCTGGCGCAATTAAAATTTGCGACAGTAGAAAATTATTTTTTGAATAATTTACTATAGAAAAGGCAATCCCTGGGATATTTAAAATTTGCGACAGTAAAAAATTATTTTTTGAATAATTTACTATAGAAAAGGCAATCCCTGGCGTAATTAAAATTTGCGACAGTATAAAATTATTTTTTGAATAATTTACTATATAAAAGGCAATCCCTGGCGTATTTAAAATTTGCGACAGTATAAAATTATTTTTTGAATAATTTACTATAGAAAAGGCAATCCCTGGCGTAATTAAAATTTGCGACAGTAAAAAATTATTTTTTGAATAATTTACTATAGAAAAGGCAATCCCTGGCGTAATTAAAATTTGCGACAGTATAAAATTATTTTTTGAATAATTTACTATATAAAAGGCAATCCCTGGCGTATTTAAAATTTGCGACAGTATAAAATTATTTTTTGAATAATTTACTATAGAAAAGGCAATCCCTGGCGCACTTAAAATTTGCGACAGTAAAAAATTATTTTTTGAATAATTTACTATAGAAAAGGCAATCCCTGGCGCACTTAAAATTTGCGACAGTAAAAAATTATTTATTGAATAATTTACTATAGAAAAGGCAATCCCTGGCGTAATTAAAATTTGCGACAGTAAAAAATTATTTTTTGAATAATTTACTATAGAAAAGGCAATCCCTGGCGCAATTACAATTTGCGACAGTTGAAAATTATTTTTTGAATAATTTACTATAAAAAAGGCAATCCCTGGCGCACTTAAAATTTGCGACAGTAGAAAATTATTTTTTGAATAATTTACTATAGAAAAGGCAATCCCTGGCGTAATTAAAATTTGCGACAGTAAAAAATTATTTTTTGAATAATTTACTATAGAAAAGGCAATCCCTGGCGAAATTACAATTTGCGACAGTTGAAAATTATTTTTTGAATAATTTACTATAGAAAAGGCAATCCCTGGCGCACTTAAAATTTGCGACAGTAGAAAATTATTTTTTGAATAATTTACTATAGAAAGGCAATCCCTGGGATATTTAAAATTTGCGACAGTAAAAAATTATTTTTTGAATAATTTACTATAGAAAAGGTAATCCCTGGCGTAATTAAAATTTGCGACAGTATAAAATTAATTTTTGAAAAATTTACTATATAAAAGGCAATCCCTGGCGTAATTAAAATTTGCGACAGTAGAAAATTATTTTTTGAATAATTTACTGTAGAAAAGGCAATCCCTGGCGTAATTAAAATTTGCGACAGTAGAAAATTATTTTTTGAATAATTTACTATAGAAAAGGCAATCCCTGGCGCAATTAAAATTTGCGACAGCAAAAAATTATTTTTTGCAAAATTTACTATAGAAAAGGCAATCCCTGGCGCAATTAAAATTTGCGACAGTAGAAAATTATTTTTTGCAAAATTTACTATAGAAAATGCAATCCCTAGCGTAATTAAAATTTGCGACAGTAGAAAATTATTTTTTGAATAATTTACTATAGAAAAGGCAATCCCTGGCGCAATTAAAATTTGCGACAGAAGAAAATTATTTTTTGAATAATTTACTATAGAAAAGGCAATCCCTGGCGCAATTAAAATTTGCGACAGTAGAAAATTATTTTTTGAATAATTTACTATAGAAAAGGCAATCCCTGGCGCACTTAAAATTAGCGAGAGTAAAAAATTATTTTTTGAATAATTTACTATAGAAAAGGCAATCCCTGGCGTAATTAAAATTTGCGACAGTAGAAAATTATTTTTTGAATAATTTACTATAGAAAAGGCAATCCCTGGCGCAATTAAAATTTGCGACAGTAAAAAATTATTTTTTGAATAATTTAATATAAAAAAGGCAATCCCTGGCGCACTTAAAATTTGCGACAGTAGAAAATTATTTTTTGAATAATTTACTATAGAAAAGGCAATGCCTGGGATATTTAAAATTTGCGACAGTAAAAAATTATTTTTTGAATAATTTACTATAGAAAAGGCAATCCCTGGCGTAATTAAAATTTGCGACAGTAGAAAATTATTTTTTGAATAATTTACTGTAGAAAAGGCAATCCCTGGCGCAATTAAAACTTGCGATAGTAAAAAATTATTTTTTGAATAATTTACTATAGAAAAGGCAATCCCTGGCGCACTTAAATTTTGCGACAGTAGAAAATTATTTTTTGAATAATTTACTATAGAAAAGGCAATGCCTGGGATATTTAAAATTTGCGACAGTAAAAAATTATTTTTTGAATAATTTACTATAGAAAAGGCAATCCCTGGCGTAATTAAAATTTGCGACAGTAGAAAATTATTTTTTGAATAATTTACTGTAGAAAAGGCAATCCCTGGCGCAATTAAAACTTGCGATAGTAAAAAATTATTTTTTGAATAATTTACTATAGAAAAGGCAATCCCTGGCGCACTTAAATTTTGCGACAGTAGAAAATTATTTTTTGAATAATTTACTATAGAAAAGGCAATCCCTGGCGCACTTAAAATTTGCGACAATAGAAAATTATTTTTTGAATAATTTACTATAGAAAAGGCAATCCCTGGCGTAATTAAAATTTGCGACAGTAGAAAATTATTTTTTGAATAATTTACTATAGAAAAGGCAATCCCTGGCGCAATTAAAATTTGCGACATTAAAAAATTATTTTTTGCAAAATTTACTATAGAAAAGGCAATCCCTGGCGTAATTAAAATTTGCGACAGTTGAAAATTATTTTTTGAATAATTTACTATAGAAAAGACAATCCCTGGCGTAATTAAAATTTGCGACAGTATAAAATTATTTTTTGAATAATTTACTATAGAAAAGGCAATCCCTGGCGCACTTAAAATTTCCGACAGTAAAAAATTATTTTTTGAATAATTTACTATAGAAAAGGCAATGCCTGGCGCACTTAAAATTTGCGACAGTAAAAAATTATTTTTTGAATAATTTACTATAGAAAAGGCAATCCCTGGGATATTTAAAATTTGCGACAGTAAAAAATTATTTTTTGAATAATTTACTATAGAAAAGGCAATCCCTGGCGTAATTAAAATTTGCGACAGTTGACAATTATTTTTTGAATAATTTACTATAGAAAAGGCAATCCCTGGCGTAATTAAAATTTGCGACAGTAGAAAATTATTTTTTGAATAATTTACTATAGAAAAGGTAATCCCTGGCGCACTTAAAATTTGCGACAGTAAAAAATTATTTTTTGAATAATTTACTATAGAAAAGGCAATCCCTGGCGTAATTAAAATTTGCGACAGTAGAAAATTATTTTTTGAATAATTTACTATAGAAAAGGCAATGCCTGGCGCAATTAAAATTTGCGACAGTAAAAAATTATTTTTTGCAAAATTTACTATAGAAAAGGCAATCCCTGGCGCACTTAAAATTTGCGACAGTAAAAAATTATTTTTTGAGAAATCTACTATAGAAAAGGCAATCCCTGGCGCACTTAAAATTTGCGACAGTAGAAAATTATTTTTTGAAAAATTTACTATAGAAAAGGCAATCCCTGGCGTAATTAAAATTTGCGACAGTATAAAATTATTTTTTGAATAATATACTATAGAAAAGGCAATCCCTGGCGCAATTAAAATTTGCGATAGTATAAAATAATTTGTTGAATAATTTACTATAGAAAAGGCAATCCCTGGCGCACTTAAAATTTGCGAGAGTAAAAAATTATTTTTTGAATAATTTACTATAGAAAAGGCAATCCCTGGCGTAATTAAAATTTGCGACAGTAGAAAATTATTTTTTGAATAATTTACTATAGAAAAGGCAATCCCTGGCGCAATTAAAAGTTGCGACAGTAAAAAATTATTTTTTGAATAATTTACTATAGAAAAGGCAATCCCTGGCGTAATTAAAATTTTCGACAGTATAAAAATATTTTTTGAATAATATACTATATAAAAGGCAATCCCTGGCGTATTTAAAATTTGCGACAGTATAAAATAATTTTTTGAATAATTTACTATAGAAAAGGCAATCCCTGGCGTAATTAAAATTTGCGACAGTATAAAATTATTTTTTGAATAATTTACTATAGAAAAGGCAATCCCTGGCGCACTTAAAATTTGCGACAGTAGAAAATTATTTTTTGAATAATTTAATATAAAAAAGGCAATCCCTGGCGCACTTAAAATTTGCGACAGTAGAAAATTATTTTTTGAATAATTTACTATAGAAAAGGCAATGCCTGGGATATTTAAAATTTGCGACAGTAAAAAAATATTTTTTGAATAATTTACTATAGAAAAGGCAATCCCTGGCGTAATTAAAATTTGCGACAGTAGAAAATTATTTTTTGAATAATTTACTATAGAAAAGGCAATCCCTGGCGTATTTAAAATTTGCGACAGTAGAAAATTATTTTTTGAATAATTTACTATAGAAAAGGCAATCCCTGGCGTAATTAAAATTTGCGACAGTAGAAAATTATTTTTTGAATAATTTACTGTAGAAAAGGCAATCCCTGGCGCAATTAAAACTTGCGATAGTAAAAAATTATTTTTTGAATAATTTACTATAGAATAGGCAATCCCTGGCGCACTTAAATTTTGCGACAGTAGAAAATTATTTTTTGAATAATTTACTATAGAAAAGGCAATCCCTGGCGCACTTAAAATTTGCGACAGTAGAAAAGTATTTTTTGAATAATTTACTATAGAAAAGGCAATCCCTGGCGTAATTAAAATTTGCGACAGTACAAAATTATTTTTTGAATAATTTACTATAGAAAAGGCAATCCCTGGCGCAATTAAAATTTGCGACATTAAAAAATTATTTTTTGCGAAATTTACTATAGAAAAGGCAATCCCTGGCGCAATTAAAATTTGCGACAGTAGAAAATTATTTTTTGAATAATTTACTATAGAAAAGGCAATCCCTGGCGCAATTAAAATTTGCGACAGTAGAAAATTATTTTTTGAATAATTTACTTTAGAAAAGGCAATCCCTGGCGTAATTAAAATTTGCGACAGTAGAAAATTATTTTTTGAATAATTTACTATAGAAAAGGCAATCCCTGGCGTAATTAAAATTTGCGACAGCTGAAAATTATTTTTTGAATAATTTACTATAGAAAAGACAATCCCTGGCGTAATTAAAATTTGCGACAGTATAAAATTATTTTTTGAATAATTTACTATAGAAAAGGCAATCCCTGGCGCACTTAAAATTTGCGACAGTAAAAAATTATTTTTTGAATAATTTACTATAGAAAAGGCAATGCCTGGCGCACTTAAATTTTGAGACAGTAGAAAATTATTTTTTGAATAATTTACTATAGAAAAGGCAATCCCTGGCGCACTTAAAATTTGCGACAATAGAAAATTATTTTTTGAATAATTTACTATAGAAAAGGCAATCCCTGGCGTAATTAAAATTTGCGACAGTATAAAATTATTTTTTCAAAATTTACTATAGAAAAGACAATCCCTGGCGCAATTAAAATTTGCGACAGTAGAAAATTATTTTTTGAATAATTTACTATAGAAAATGCAATCCCTGGCGTAATTAAAATTTGCGACAGTTGACAATTATTTTTTGAATAATTTACTATAGAAAAGGCAATCCCTGGCGTAGTTAAAATTTGCGACAGTAGAAAATTATTTTTTGAATAATTTACTAAAGAAAAGGCAATCCCTGGCGTAATTAAAATTTGCGACAGTTGAAAATTATTTTTTGAATAATTTACTATAGAAAAGGCAATCCCTGGCGTAATTAAAATTTGCGATAGTAAAAAATTATTTTTTGAATAATTTACTATAGAAAAGGCAATCCCTGGCGCACTTAAATTTTGCGACAGTAGAAAATTATTTTTTGAATAATTTACTATAGAAAAGGCAATCCCTGGCGCACTTAAAATTTGCGACAATAGAAAATTATTTTTTGAATAATTTACTATAGAAAAGGCAATCCCTGGCGTAATTAAAATATGCGACAGTAGAAAATTATTTTTTGAATAATTTACTATAGAAAAGGCAATCCCTGGCGCAATTAAAATTTGCGACATTAAAAAATTATTTTTTGCAAAATTTACTATAGAAAAGGCAATCCCTGGCGCAATTAAAATTTGCGACAATAGAAAATTATTTTTTGCAAAATTTACTATAGAAAAGGCAATCCCTGGCGCAATTAAAATTTGCGACAGTAGAAAATTATTTTTTGAATAATTTACTTTAGAAAAGGCAATCCCTGGCGTAATTAAAATTTGCGACAGTAGAAAATTATTTTTTGAATAATTTACTATAGAAAAGGCAATCCCTGGCGTAATTAAAATTTGCGACAGTTGAAAATTATTTTTTGAATAATTTACTATAGAAAAGACAATCCCTGGCGTAATTAAAATTTGCGACAGTATAAAATTATTTTTTGAATAATTTACTATAGAAAAGGCAATCCCTGGCGCACTTAAAATTTCCGACAGTAAAAAATTATTTTTTGAACAATTTACTATAGAAAAGGCAATGCCTGGCGCACTTAAAATTTTCGACAGTAAAAAATTATTTTTTGAATAATTTACTATAGAAAAGGCAATCCCTGGGATATTTAAAATTTGCGACAGTAAAAAATTATTTTTTGAATAATTTACTATAGAAAAGGCAATCCCTGGCGTAATTAAAATTTGCGACAGTTGACAATTATTTTTTGAATAATTTACTATAGAAAAGGCAATCCCTGGCGTAATTAAAATTTGCGACAGTAGAAAATTATTTTTTGAATAATTTACTATAGAAAAGGTAATCCCTGGCGCACTTAAAATTTGCGACAGTAAAAAATTATTTTTTGAATAATTTACTATAGAAAAGGCAATCCCTGGCGTAATTAAAATTTGCGACAGTAGAAAATTATTTTTTGAATAATTTACTATAGAAAAGGCAATGCCTGGCGCAATTAAAATTTGCGACAGTAAAAAATTATTTTTTGCAAAATTTACTATAGAAAAGGCAATCCCTGGCGCACTTAAAATTTGCGACAGTAAAAAATTATTTTTTGAGAAATCTACTATAGAAAAGGCAATCCCTGGCGCACTTAAAATTTGCGACAGTAGAAAATTATTTTTTGAATAATTTACTATAGAAAAGGCAATCCCTGGCGCACTTAAAATTTGCGAGAGTAAAAAATTATTTTTTGAATAATTTACTATAGAAAAGGCAATCCCTGGCGTAATTAAAATTTGCGACAGTAGAAAATTATTTTTTGAATAATTTACTATAGAAAAGGCAATCCCTGGCGCAATTAAAAGTTGCGACAGTAAAAAATTATTTTTTGAATAATTTACTATAGAAAAGGCAATCCCTGGCGTAATTAAAATTTTCGACAGTATAAAAATATTTTTTGAATAATATACTATATAAAAGGCAATCCCTGGCGTATTTAAAATTTGCGACAGTATAAAATTATTTTTTGAATAATTTACTATAGAAAAGGCAATCCCTGGCGTAATTAAAATTTGCGACAGTATAAAATTATTTTTTGAATAATTTACTATAGAAAAGGCAATCCCTGGCGCACTTAAAATTTGCGACAGTAGAAAATTATTTTTTGAATAATTTAATATAAAAAAGGCAATCCCTGGCGCACTTAAAATTTGCGACAGTAGAAAATTATTTTTTGAATAATTTACTATAGAAAAGGCAATGCCTGGGATATTTAAAATTTGCGACAGTAAAAAAATATTTTTTGAATAATTTACTATAGAAAAGGCAATCCCTGGCGTAATTAAAATTTGCGACAGTAGAAAATTATTTTTTGAATAATTTACTATAGAAAAGGCAATCCCTGGCGTATTTAAAATTTGCGACAGTAGAAAATTATTTTTTGAATAATTTACTATAGAAAAGGCAATCCCTGGCGTAATTAAAATTTGCGACAGTAGAAAATTATTTTTTGAATAATTTACTGTAGAAAAGGCAATCCCTGGCGCAATTAAAACTTGCGATAGTAAAAAATTATTTTTTGAATAATTTACTATAGAAAAGGCAATCCCTGGCGCACTTAAATTTTGCGACAGTAGAAAATTATTTTTTGAATAATTTACTATAGAAAAGGCAATCCCTGGGATATTTAAAATTTGCGACAGTAAAAAATTATTTTTTGAATAATTTACTATAGAAAAGGCAATCCCTGGCGTAATTAAAATTTGCGACAGTACAAAATTATTTTTTGAATAATTTACTATAGAAAAGGCAATCCCTGGCGCAATTAAAATTTGCGACATTAAAAAATTATTTTTTGCGAAATTTACTATAGAAAAGGCAATCCCTGGCGCAATTAAAATTTGCGACAGTAGAAAATTATTTTTTGAATAATTTACTATAGAAAAGGCAATCCCTGGCGCAATTAAAATTTGCGACAGTAGAAAATTATTTTTTGAATAATTTACTTTAGAAAAGGCAATCCCTGGCGTAATTAAAATTTGCGACAGTAGAAAATTATTTTTTGAATAATTTACTATAGAAAAGGCAATCCCTGGCGTAATTAAAATTTGCGACAGCTGAAAATTATTTTTTGAATAATTTACTATAGAAAAGACAATCCCTGGCGTAATTAAAATTTGCGACAGTATAAAATTATTTTTTGAATAATTTACTATAGAAAAGGCAATCCCTGGCGCACTTAAAATTTGCGACAGTAAAAAATTATTTTTTGAATAATTTACTATAGAAAAGGCAATGCCTGGCGCACTTAAAATTTGCGACAGTAAAAAATTATTTTTTGAATAATTTACTATAGAAAAGGCAATCCCTGGGATATTTAAAATTTGCGACAGTAAAAAATTATTTTTTGAATAATTTACTATAGAAAAAGCAATCCCTGGCGTAATTAAAATTTGCGACAGTAGAAAATTATTTTTTGAATAATTTACTATAGAAAAGGCAATCCCTGGCGTAATTAAAATTTGCGACAGTATAAAATTATTTTTTGCAAAATTTACTATAGAAAAGACAATCCCTGGCGCAATTAAAATTTGCGACAGTAGAAAATTATTTTTTGAATAATTTACTATAGAAAATGCAATCCCTGGCGTAATTAAAATTTGCGACAGTTGACAATTATTTTTTGAATAATTTACTATAGAAAAGGCAATCCCTGGCGTAATTAAAATTTGCGACAGTAGAAAATTATTTTTTGAATAATTTACTAAAGAAAAGGCAATCCCTGGCGTAATTAAAATTTGCGACAGTTGAAAATTATTTTTTGAATAATTTACTATAGAAAAGGCAATCCCTGGCGTAATTAAAATTTGCGACAGTATAAAATTATTTTTTGAATAATTTACTATAGAAAAGGCAATCCCTGGCGTAATTAAAATTTGCGACAGTAGAAAATTATTTTTTGAATAATTTACTATAGAAAAGGCAATCGCTGGCGCAATTAAAATTTGCGACAGTAGAAAATTATTTTTTGAATAATTAACTATAGAAAAGGCAATCCCTGGCGCAATTAAAATTTGCGACAGTATAAAATTATTTTTTGAATAATTTACTATAGAAAAGGCAATCCCTGGCGTAATTAAAATTTGCGACAGTAGAAAATTATTTTGTGAATAATTTACTATAGAAAAGGCAATCCCTGGCGTATTTAAAATTTGCGACAGTATAAAATTAATTTTTGAAATATTTACTATATAAAAGGCAATCCCTGGCGTAATTAAAATTTGCGACAGTAGAAAATTATTTTTTGAACAATTTACAGTAGAATAGGCAATCCCTGGCGCAATTAAAACTTGCGATAGTAAAAAATTATTTTTTGAATAATTTACTATAGAAAAGGCAATCCCTGGTGTAAATAAAATTTGCGACAGTTGAAAATTATTTTTTGAATAATTTACTATAGAAAAGGCAATCCCTGGCGCAATTAAAATTTGCGACAGTAAAAAATTATTTTTTGAATAATTTACTATGGAAAAGGCAATCCCTGGCGTAATTAAAACTTGCGACAGTATAAAATTATTTTTTGAATAATTTACTATATAAAAGGCATTCCCTGGCGTAATTAAAATTTGCGACAGTAGAAAATTATTTTTTGAATAATTTACTGTAGAAAAGGCAATCCCTGGCGCAATTAAAACGTGCGATAGTAAAAAATTATTTTTTGAATAATTTACTATAGAAAAGGCAATCCCTGGCGTAATTAAAATTTGCGACAGTTGAAAATTATTTTTTGAATAATTTACTATAGAAAAGGCAATCCCTGGCGTAATTAAAATTTGCGACAGTTGAAAATTATTTTTTGAATAATTTACTATAGAAAAGGCAATCCCTGGCGTAATTAAAATTTGCGACAGTTGAAAATTATTTCTTGAATAATTTACTATAGAAAAGGCAATCCCTGGCGTATTTAAAATTTGCGACAGTATAAAATTATTTTTTGAATAATTTACTATATAAAAGGCAATCCCTGGCGTAATTAAAATTTGCGACAGTTGAAAATTATTTTTTGAATAATTTACTATAGAAAAGGCAATCCCTGGCGCAATTAAAATTTGCGACAGTAAAAAATTATTTTTTGAATAATTTACTATAGAATAGGCAATCCCTGGCGTAATTAAAATTTGCGACAGTATAAAATTATTTTTTGAATAATTTACTATAGAATAGGCAATCCCTGGCGCACTTAAAATTTGCGACAGTAAAAAATTATTTTTTGAATAACTTACTATAGAAAAGACAATCCCTGGCGTAATTAAAATTTGCGTCAGTAGAAAATTATTTTTTGAATAATTTACTATAGAAAAGGCAATGCCTGGCGCAATTAAAATTTGCGACAGTAAAAAATTATTTTTTGCAAAATTTACTATAGAAAAGGCAATCCCTGGCGCACTTAAAATTTGCGACAGTAAAAAATTATTTTGTGAGAAATTTACTATAGAAAAGGCAATCCCTGGCGCACTTAAAATTTGCGACAGTAGAAAATTATTTTTTGAAAAATTTACTATAGAAAAGCCAATCCCTGGCGTAATTAAAATTTGCGACAGTATAAAATTATTTTTTGAATAATATACTATAGAAAAGGCAATCCCTGGCGCAATTAAAATTTGCGACAGTATAAAATTATTTTTTGAATAATTTACTATAGAAAAGGCAATCCCTGGCGCACTTAAAATTTGCGACAGTAAAAAATTATTTTTTGAATAGTTTACTATAGAAAAGGCAATCCCTGGGGTAATTAAAATTTGCGACAGTAGAAAATTATTTTTTGAATAATTTACTATAGAAAAGGCAATCACTGGCGCAATTAAAATTTGCGACAGTAAAAAATTATTTTTTGAATAATTTACTATAGAAAAGGCAATCCCTGGCGTAATTAAAATTTGCGACAGTATAAAATTATTTGTTGAATAATTTACTATATAAAAGGCAATCCCTGGCGTATTTAAAACTTGCGACAGTATAAAATTATTTTTTGAATAATTTACTTTAGAAAAGGTAATCCCTGGCGTAATTAAAATTTGCGACAGTATAAAATTATTTTTTGAATAATTTACTATAGAAAAGGCAATCCCTGGCGCACTTAAAATTTGCGACAGTAGAAAATTATTTTTTGAATAATTTACTATAGAAAAGGCAATCCCTGGCGCACTTAAAATTTGCGACAGTAGAAAATTATTTTTTGAATAATTTACTATAGAAAAGGCAATCCCTGGGATATTTAAAATTTGCGACAGTAAAAAATTATTTTTTGAATAATTTACTATAGAAAAGGCAATCCCTGGCGTAATTAAAATTTGCGACAGTAGAAATTTATTTTTTGAATAATTTACTATAGAAAAGGCATTCCCTGGCGTATTTAAAATTTGCGACAGTAGAAAATTATTTTTTGAATAATTTACTGTAGAAAAGGCAATCCCTGGCGTAATTAAAATTTGCGACAGTAGAAAATTATTTTTTGAATAATTTACTGTAGAAAAGGCAATCCCTGGCGCAATTAAAACTTGCGATAGTAAAAAATTATTTTTTGAATAATTTACTATAGAAAAGGCAATCCCTGGCGCACTTAAAATTTGCGACAGTAGAAAATTATTTTTTTGAATAATTTACTATAGAAAAGGCAATCCCTGGCGCACTTAAAATTTGCGACAGTAGAAAATTATTTTTTGAATAATTTACTATAGAAAAGGCAATCCCTGGCGTAATTATAATTTGCGACAGTAGAAAATTATTTTTTGAATAATTTACTATAGAATAGGCAATCCCTGGCGCAATTAAAATTTGCGACAATAAAAAATTATTTTTTGCAAAATTTACTATAGAAAAGGCAATCCCTGGCGCAATTAAAATTTGCGACTGTAGAAAATTATTTTTTGCAAAATTTACTATAGAAACGGCAATCCCTGGCGCAATTAAAATTTGCGACAGTAGAAAATTATTTTTTGAATAATTTACTATAGAAAAGGCAATCCCTGGCGTAATTAAAATTTGCGACAGTTGAAAAATATTTTTTGAATAATTTACTATAGAAAAGGCAATCCCTGGCGTAATTAAAATTTGCGACAGTTGAAAATTATTTTTTGAATAATATACTATAGAAAAGGCAATCCCTGGCGTATTTAAAATTTGCGACAGTATAAAATTTATTTTTGAAAAATTTACTATATAAAAGGCAATCCCTGGCGTAATTAAAATTTGCGACAGTAGAAAATAATTTTTTGAATAATTTTCTGTAGAAAAGGCAATCCCTGGCGCAATTAAAACTTGCGATAGTAAAAAATTATTTTTTGAATAATTTACTATAGAAAAGGCAATCCCTGGCGTAATTAAAATTTGTGACAATAAAAAATTATTTTTTGGAAAATTTACTATAGAAAAGGCAATCCCTGGCGCACTTAAAATTTGCGACAGTATAAAATTAATTTTTGAAAAATTTACTATATAAAAGGCAATCCCTGGCGTAATTAAAATTTGCGACAGTTGAAAATTATTTTTTGAATAATTTACTATAGAAAAGGCAATCCCTGGCGCAATTAAAATTTGCGACAGTAAAAAATTATTTTTTGAATAATTTACTATAGAAAAGGCAATCCCTGGCGTAATTAAAATTTGCGACAGTATAAAATTATTTTTTGAATAATTTACTATAGAAAAGGCAATCCCTGGCGTATTTAAAATTTGCGACAGTATAAAATTATTTTTTGAAAAATTTACTATAGAAAAGGCAATCCCTGGCGCACTTAAAATTTGCGACAGTAAAAAATTATTTTTTGAATAATTTACTATAGAAAAGGCAATCCCTGGCGCAATTACAATTTGCGACAGTTGAAAATTATTTTTTGAATAATATACTATAGAAAAGGCAATCCCTGGCGCAATTAAAATTTGCGACAGAAAAAAATTATTTTTTGCAAAATTTACTATAGAAAAGGCAGTCCCTGGCGCACTTAAAATTTGCGACAGTAAAAAATTATTTTTTGAATAATTTACTATACAAAAGGCAATCCCTGGCGTAATTAAAATTTGCGACAGTAGAAAATTATTTTTTGAATAATTTACTATAGAAAAGGCAATCTCTGGCGTAATTAAAATTTGCGACAGTAGAAAATTATTTTTTGAATAATTTACTGTAGAAAAGGCAATCCCTGGCGCAATTAAAACTTGCGATAGTAAAAAATTATTTTTTGAATAATTTACTATAGAAAAGGCAATCCCTGGCCTAATTAAAATTTGCGACAGTTGAAAATTATTTTTTGAATAATTTACTATAGAAAAGGCAATCCCTGGCGCAATTAAAATTTGCGGCAGTAAAAAATGATTTTTTGAATAATTTACTATAGAAAAGGCAAACCCTGGCGTAATTAAAATTTGCGACAGTATAAAATTATTTTTTGAATAATTTACTATAGAAAAGGCAATCCCTGGCGCACTTAAAATTTGCGACAGTAAAAAATTATTTTTTGAATTATTTACTATAGAAAAGGCAATCCCTGGCGTAATTAAAATTTGCGACAGTAGAGAATTATTTTTTGAATAATTTACTATAGAAAAGGCAATCCCTGGCGCAACTAAAATTTGCTACAGTAAAAAATTATTTTTTGAATAATTTATTATAGAAAAGGCAATGCCTGGCGTAATTAAAATTTGCGACAGTATAAAATTATTTTTTGAATAATTTACTATATAAAAGGCAATCCCTGGCGTATTTAAAATTTGCGACAATATAAAATTATTTTTTGAATAATTTACTATAGAAAAGGCAATCCCTGGCGTAATTAAAATTTGCGACAGAATAAAATTATTTTTTGAATAATTTACTATAGAAAAGGCAATCCCTGGCGTAATTAAAATTTGCGACAGTTGAAAATTATTTTTTGAATAATATACTATAGAAAAGGCAATCCCTGGCGTATTTAAAATTTGCGACAGTATAAAATTTATTTTTGAAAAATTTACTATATAAAAGGCAATCCCTGGCGTAATTAAAATTTGCGACAGTAGAAAATAATTTTTTGAATAATTTTCTGTAGAAAAGGCAATCCCTGGCGCAATTAAAACTTGCGATAGTAAAAAATTATTTTTTGAATAATTTACTATAGAAAAGGCAATCCCTGGCGTAATTAAAATTTGTGACAATAAAAAATTATTTTTTGGAAAATTTACTATAGAAAAGGCAATCCCTGGCGCACTTAAAATTTGCGACAGTATAAAATTAATTTTTGAAAAATTTACTATATAAAAGGCAATCCCTGGCGTAATTAAAATTTGCGACAGTTGAAAATTATTTTTTGAATAATTTACTATAGAAAAGGCAATCCCTGGCGCAATTAAAATTTGCGACAGTAAAAAATTATTTTTTGAATAATTTACTATAGAAAAGGCAATCCCTGGCGTAATTAAAATTTGCGACAGTATAAAATTATTTTTTGAATAATTTACTATAGAAAAGGCAATCCCTGGCGTATTTAAAATTTGCGACAGTATAAAATTATTTTTTGAAAAATTTACTATAGAAAAGGCAATCCCTGGCGCACTTAAAATTTGCGACAGTAAAAAATTATTTTTTGAATAATTTACTATAGAAAAGGCAATCCCTGGCGCAATTACAATTTGCGACAGTTGAAAATTATTTTTTGAATAATATACTATAGAAAAGGCAATCCCTGGCGCAATTAAAATTTGCGACAGAAAAAAATTATTTTTTGCAAAATTTACTATAGAAAAGGCAGTCCCTGGCGCACTTAAAATTTGCGACAGTAAAAAATTATTTTTTGAATAATTTACTATACAAAAGGCAATCCCTGGCGTAATTAAAATTTGCGACAGTAGAAAATTATTTTTTGAATAATTTACTATAGAAAAGGCAATCTCTGGCGTAATTAAAATTTGCGACAGTAGAAAATTATTTTTTGAATAATTTACTGTAGAAAAGGCAATCCCTGGCGCAATTAAAACTTGCGATAGTAAAAAATTATTTTTTGAATAATTTACTATAGAAAAGGCAATCCCTGGCCTAATTAAAATTTGCGACAGTTGAAAATTATTTTTTGAATAATTTACTATAGAAAAGGCAATCCCTGGCGCAATTAAAATTTGCGGCAGTAAAAAATGATTTTTTGAATAATTTACTATAGAAAAGGCAAACCCTGGCGTAATTAAAATTTGCGACAGTATAAAATTATTTTTTGAATAATTTACTATAGAAAAGGCAATCCCTGGCGCACTTAAAATTTGCGACAGTAAAAAATTATTTTTTGAATTATTTACTATAGAAAAGGCAATCCCTGGCGTAATTAAAATTTGCGACAGTAGAGAATTATTTTTTGAATAATTTACTATAGAAAAGGCAATCCCTGGCGCAACTAAAATTTGCTACAGTAAAAAATTATTTTTTGAATAATTTATTATAGAAAAGGCAATGCCTGGCGTAATTAAAATTTGCGACAGTATAAAATTATTTTTTGAATAATTTACTATATAAAAGGCAATCCCTGGCGTATTTAAAATTTGCGACAGTATAAAATTATTTTTTGAATAATTTACTATAGAAAAGGCAATCCCTGGCGTAATTAAAATTTGCGACAGAATAAAATTATTTTTTGAATAATTTACTATAAAAAAGGCAATCCCTGGCGCACTTAAAATTTGCGACAGTAGAAAATTATTTTTTGAATAATTTACTATATAAAAGGCAATCCCTGGCGTATTTAAAATTTGCGACAGTATAAAATTATTTTTTGAATAATTTACTAATAAAAAGGCAATCCCAGGCGCACTTAAAATTTGCGACAGTAGAAAATTATTTTTTGAATAATTTACTATAGAAAAGGCAATCCCTGGCGCACTTAAAATTTGCGACAGTAGAAAATTATTTTTTGAATAATTTACTATAGAAAAGGCAATCCCTGGCGTAATTAAAATTTGCGACAGTACAAAATTATTTTTTGAATAATTTACTATAGAAAAGGCAATCCCTGGCGCAATTAAAATTTGCGACAGTAAAAAATTATTTTTTGCAAAATTAACTATAGAAAAGGCAATCCCTGGCGTATTTAAAATTTGCGACAGTAAGAAATTATTTTTTGAATAATTTACTATAGAAAAGGCAATCCCTGGCGTAGTTAAAATTTGCGACATTTGAAAATTATTTTTTGAATAATTTACTATAGAAAAGGCAATCCCTGGCGTAATTAAAATTTGCGACAGTTGAAAATTATTTTTTGAATAATTTACTATAGAAAAGGCAATCCCTGGCGTATTTAAAATTTGCGACAGTATAAAATTAATTTTTGAAAAATTTACTATATAAAAGGAAATCCCTGGCGTAATTAAAATTTGCGACAGTAGAAAATTATTTTTTGAATAATTTACTGTAAAAAAGGCAATCCCTGGCGCAATTAAAATTTGCGACAGTAAAAAATTATTTTTTGAATAATTTACTATAGAAAAGGCAATCCCTGGCGTAGTTAAAATTTGCGACAGTATAAAATTATTTTTTGCAAAATTTACTATAGAAAAGGAAATCCCTGGCGCACTTAAAATTTGCGACAGTAAAAAATTATTTTTTGAATAATTTACTATAGAAAAGGCAATCCCTGGCGTAATTAAAATTTGCGACAGTATAAAATTATTTTTTGAATAATATACTATAGAAAAGGCAATCCCTGGCGCAATTAAAATTTGCGACAGTATGAAATTATTTTTTGAATAATTTACTATAGAAACGGCAATCCCTGGCGCACTTAAAATTTGCGAGAGTAAACAATTATTTTTTGAATTATTTACTATAGAAAAGGCAATCCCTGGCGTAATTAAAATTTGCGACAGTAGAAAATTATTTTTTGAATAATTTACTATAGAAAAGGCAATTCCTGGCGCAATTAAAATTTGCTACAGTAAAAAATTATTTTGTGAATAATTTACTATAGAAACGGCAATCCCTGGCGTAATTAAAATTTGCGATAGTATAAAATTATTTTTTGAATAATTTACTATATAAAAGGCAATCCCTGGCGTATTTAAAATTTGCGACAGTATAAAATTATTTTTTGAATAATTTACTATAGAAAAGGCAATCCCTGGCGCAATTAAAATTTGCGACAGTAAAAAATTATTTTTTCCAAAATTTACTATAGAAAAGGCAATCCCTGGCGCACTTAAAATTTGCGAGAGTAAAAAATTATTTTTTGAATTATTTACTATAGAAACGGCAATCCCTGGCGTAATTAAAATTTGCGACAGTAGAAAATTATTTTTTGAAAAATTTACTATAGAAAAGTCAATCCCTGGCGTAATTAAAATTTGCGACAGTATAAAATTATTTTTTGAATAATATACTATAGAAAAGGCAATCCCTGGCGCAATTAAAATTTGCGACAGTATAAAATTATTTTTTGAATAATTTACTATAGAAAAGGCAATCCCTGGCGCACTTAAAATTTGCGAGAGTAAAAAATTATTTCTTGAATTATTTACTATAGAAAAGGCAATCCCTGGCGTAATTAAAATTTGCGACAGTAGAAAATTATTTTTTGAATAATTTACTATAGAAAAGGCAATCCCTGGCGCAATTAAAATTTGCTACAGTAAAAAATTATTTTTTGAATAATTTACTATAGAAAAGGCAATCCCTGGCGTAATTAAAATTTGCGACAGTATAAAATTATTTTTTGAATAATTTACTATATAAAAGGCAATCCCTGGCGTATTTAAAATTTGCGACAGTATAAAATTATTTTTTGAATAATTTACTATAGAAAAGGCAATCCCTGGCGTAATTAAAATTTGCGACAGTATAAAATTATTTTTTGAATAATTTACTATAGAAAAGGCAATCCCTGGCGCACTTAAAATTTGCGACAGTAGAAAATTATTTTTTGAATAATTTACTATAGAAAAGGCAATCCCTGGGATATTTAAAATTTGCGACAGTAAAAAATTATTTTTTGAATAATTTACTATAGAAAAGGCAATCCCTGGCGTAATTAAAATTTGCGACAGTAGAAAATTATTTTTTGAATAATTAACTATAGAAAAGGCAATCCCTGGCGTATTTAAAATTTGCGACAGTAGAAAATTATTTTTTGAAAAATTTACTATATAAAAGGCAATCCCTGGCGTATTTAAAATTTGCGACAGTATAAAATTATTTTTTGAATAATTTACTATAGAAAAGGCAATCCCTGGCGTAATTAAAATTTGCGACAGTAGAAAATTATTTTTTGAAAAATTTACTATAGAAAAGGCAATCCCTGGCGTAATTAAAATTTGCGACAGTAGAAAATTATTTTTTGAATAATTTACTGTAGAAAAGGCAATCCCTGGCGCAATTAAAACTTGCGATAGTAAAAAATTATTTTTTGAATAATTTACTATAGAAAAGGCAATCCCTGGCGCACTTAAAATTTGCGACAGTAGAAAATTATTTTTTGAATAATTTACTATAGAAAAGGCAATCCCTGGCGTAATTAAAATTTGCCGCAGTTGAAAATTATTTTTTGAATAATTTACTATAGAAAAGGCAATCCCTGGCGCAATTAAAACTTGCGATAGTAAAAAATTATTTTTTGAATAATTTACTATAGAAAAGGCAATCCCTGGCGTAATTAAAATTTGCGACAGTTGAAAATTATTTTTTGAATAATTTACTATAGAAATGGCAATCCCTGGCGTAATTAAAATTTGCGACAGTAGAAAATTATTTTTTGAATAATTTACTGTAGAAAAGGCAATCCCTGGCGCAATTAAAACTTGCGATAGTAAAAAATTATTTTTTGAATAATTTACTATAGAAAAGGCAATCCCTGGCGCACTTAAAATTTGCGACAGTAGAAAATTATTTTTTGAATAATTTACTATAGAAAAGGCAATCCCTGGCGCAATTAAAATTTATGACAGTAGAAAATTATTTTTTGCAAAATTTACTATAGAAAAGGCAATCCCTGGCGCACTTAAAATTTGCGACAGTAAAAAATTATTTTTTGAATAATTTACTATAGAAAAGGCAATCCCTGGCGTAATTAAAATTTGCGACAGTTGAAAATTATTTTTTGAATAATTTACTATAGAAAAGGCAATCCCTGGCGTAATTAAAATTTGCGACAGTTGAAAATTATTTTTTGAATAATTTACTATAGAAAAGGCAATCCCTGGCGTATTTAAAATTTGCGACAGTATAAAATTAATTTTTGAAAAATTTACTATATAAAAGGAAATCCCTGGCGTAATTAAAATTTGCGACAGTAGAAAATTATTTTTTGAATAATTTACTGTAGAAAAGGCAATCCCTGGCGCAATTAAAACTTGCGATAGTAAAAAATTATTTTTTGAATAATTTACTATAGAAAAGGCAATCCCTGGCCTAATTAAAATTTGCGACAGTTGAAAATTATTTTTTGAATAATTTACTATAGAAAAGGCAATCCCTGGCGCAATTAAAATTTGCGGCAGTAAAAAATGATTTTTTGAATAATTTACTATAGAAAAGGCAAACCCTGGCGTAATTAAAATTTGCGACAGTATAAAATTATTTTTTGAATAATTTACTATAGAAAAGGCAATCCCTGGCGCACTTAAAATTTGCGACAGTAAAAAATTATTTTTTGAATTATTTACTATAGAAAAGGCAATCCCTGGCGTAATTAAAATTTGCGACAGTAGAGAATTATTTTTTGAATAATTTACTATAGAAAAGGCAATCCCTGTTGCAACTAAAATTTGCTACAGTAAAAAATTATTTTTTGAATAATTTATTATAGAAAAGGCAATGCCTGGCGTAATTAAAATTTGCGACAGTATAAAATTATTTTTTGAATAATTTACTATATAAAAGGCAATCCCTGGCGTATTTAAAATTTGCGACAGTATAAAATTATTTTTTGAATAATTTACTATAGAAAAGGCAATCCCTGGCGTAATTAAAATTTGCGACAGAATAAAATTATTTTTTGAATAATTTACTATAAAAAAGGCAATCCCTGGCGCACTTAAAATTTGCGACAGTAGAAAATTATTTTTTGAATAATTTACTATATAAAAGGCAATCCCTGGCGTATTTAAAATTTGCGACAGTAGAAAATTATTTTTTGAATAATTTACTAATAAAAAGGCAATCCCAGGCGCACTTAAAATTTGCGACAGTAGAAAATTATTTTTTGAATAATTTACTATAGAAAAGGCAATCCCTGGCGCACTTAAAATTTGCGACAGTAGAAAATTATTTTTTGAATAATTTACTATAGAAAAGGCAATCCCTGGCGTAATTAAAATTTGCGACAGTACAAAATTATTTTTTGAATAATTTACTATAGAAAAGGCAATCCCTGGCGCAATTAAAATTTGCGACAGTAAAAAATTATTTTTTGCAAAATTAACTATAGAAAAGGCAATCCCTGGCGCAATTAAAATTTATGACAGTAGAAAATTATTTTTTGCAAAATTTACTATAGAAAAGGCAATCCCTGGCGCAATTACAATTTGCGACAGTAGAAAATTATTTTTTGAATAATTTGCTATAGAAAAGGCAATCCCTGGCGTAATTAAAATTTGCGACAGTAGAAAATTATTTTTTGAATAATTTACTATAGAAAAGGCAATCCCTGGCGTATTTAAAATTTGCGACAGTAAGAAATTATTTTTTGAATAATTTACTATAGAAAAGGCAATCCCTGGCGTAATTAAAATTTGCGACATTTGAAAATTATTTTTTGAATAATTTACTATAGAAAAGGCAATCCCTGGCGTAATTAAAATTTGCGACAGTTGAAAATTATTTTTTGAATAATTTACTATAGAAAAGGCAATCCCTGGCGTATTTAAAATTTGCGACAGTATAAAATTAATTTTTGAAAAATTTACTATATAAAAGGAAATCCCTGGCGTAATTAAAATTTGCGACAGTAGAAAATTATTTTTTGAATAATTTACTGTAAAAAAGGCAATCCCTGGCGCAATTAAAATTTGCGACAGTAAAAAATTATTTTTTGAATAATTTACTATAGAAAAGGCAATCCCTGGCGTAGTTAAAATTTGCGACAGTATAAAATTATTTTTTGCAAAATTTACTATAGAAAAGGAAATCCCTGGCGCACTTAAAATTTGCGACAGTAAAAAATTATTTTTTGAATAATTTACTATAGAAAAGGCAATCCCTGGCGTAATTAAAATTTGCGACAGTATAAAATTATTTTTTGAATAATATACTATAGAAAAGGCAATCCCTGGCGCAATTAAAATTTGCGACAGTATGAAATTATTTTTTGAATAATTTACTATAGAAAAGGCAATCCCTGGCGCACTTAAAATTTGCGAGAGTAAACAATTATTTTTTGAATTATTTACTATAGAAAAGGCAATCCCTGGCGTAATTAAAATTTGCGACAGTAGAAAATTATTTTTTGAATAATTTACTATAGAAAAGGCAATTCCTGGCGCAATTAAAATTTGCTACAGTAAAAAATTATTTTGTGAATAATTTACTATAGAAACGGCAATCCCTGGCGTAATTAAAATTTGCGATAGTATAAAATTATTTTTTGAATAATTTACTATATAAAAGGCAATCCCTGGCGTATTTAAAATTTGCGACAGTATAAAATTATTTTTTGAATTATTTACTATAGAAAAGGCAATCCCTGGCGCAATTAAAATTTGCGACAGTAAAAAATTATTTTTTCCAAAATTTACTATAGAAAAGGCAATCCCTGGCGCACTTAAAATTTGCGAGAGTAAAAAATTATTTTTTGAATTATTTACTATAGAAACGGCAATCCCTGGCGTAATTAAAATTTGCGACAGTAGAAAATTATTTTTTGAAAAATTTACTATAGAAAAGTCAATCCCTGGCGTAATTAAAATTTGCGACAGTATAAAATTATTTTTTGAATAATATACTATAGAAAAGGCAATCCCTGGCGCAATTAAAATTTGCGACAGTATAAAATTATTTTTTGAATAATTTACTATAGAAAAGGCAATCCCTGGCGCACTTAAAATTTGCGAGAGTAAAAAATTATTTCTTGAATTATTTACTATAGAAAAGGCAATCCCTGGCGTAATTAAAATTTGCGACAGTAGAAAATTATTTTTTGAATAATTTACTATAGAAAAGGCAATCCCTGGCGCAATTAAAATTTGCTACAGTAAAAAATTATTTTTTGAATAATTTACTATAGAAAAGGCAATCCCTGGCGTAATTAAAATTTGCGACAGTATAAAATTATTTTTTGAATAATTTACTATATAAAAGGCAATCCCTGGCGTATTTAAAATTTGCGACAGTATAAAATTATTTTTTGAATAATTTACTATAGAAAAGGCAATCCCTGGCGTAATTAAAATTTGCGACAGTATAAAATTATTTTTTGAATAATTTACTATAGAAAAGGCAATCCCTGGCGCACTTAAAATTTGCGACAGTAGAAAATTATTTTTTGAATAATTTACTATAGAAAAGGCAATCCCTGGGATATTTAAAATTTGCGACAGTAAAAAATTATTTTTTGAATAATTTACTATAGAAAAGGCAATCCCTGGCGTAATTAAAATTTGCGACAGTAGAAAATTATTTTTTGAATAATTAACTATAGAAAAGGCAATCCCTGGCGTATTTAAAATTTGCGACAGTAGAAAATTATTTTTTGAAAAATTTACTATATAAAAGGCAATCCCTGGCGTATTTAAAATTTGCGACAGTATAAAATTATTTTTTGAATAATTTACTATAGAAAAGGCAATCCCTGGCGTAATTAAAATTTGCGACAGTAGAAAATTATTTTTTGAAAAATTTACTATAGAAAAGGCAATCCCTGGCGTAATTAAAATTTGCGACAGTAGAAAATTATTTTTTGAATAATTTACTGTAGAAAAGGCAATCCCTGGCGCAATTAAAACTTGCGATAGTAAAAAATTATTTTTTGAATAATTTACTATAGAAAAGGCAATCCCTGGCGCACTTAAAATTTGCGACAGTAGAAAATTATTTTTTGAATAATTTACTATAGAAAAGGCAATCCCTGGGATATTTAAAATTTGCGACAGTAAAAAATTATTTTTTGAATAATTTACTATAGAAAAGGCAATCCCTGGCGTATTTAAAATTTGCGACAGTAGAAAATTATTTTTTGAAAAATTTACTATATAAAAGGCAATCCCTGGCGTATTTAAAATTTGCGACAGTATAAAATTATTTTTTGAATAATTTACTATAGAAAAGGCAATCCCTGGCGTAATTAAAATTTGCGACAGTAGAAAATTATTTTTTGAAAAATTTACTATAGAAAAGGCAATCCCTGGCGTAATTAAAATTTGCGACAGTAGAAAATTATTTTTTGAATAATTTACTGTAGAAAAGGCAATCCCTGGCGCAATTAAAACTTGCGATAGTAAAAAATTATTTTTTGAATAATTTACTATAGAAAAGGCAATCCCTGGCGCACTTAAAATTTGCGACAGTAGAAAATTATTTTTTGAATAATTTACTATAGAAAAGGCAATCCCTGGGATATTTAAAATTTGCGACAGTAAAAAATTATTTTTTGAATAATTTACTATAGAAAAGGCAATCCCTGGCGTAATTAAAATTTGCGACAGTAGAAAATTATTTTTTGAATAATTTACTATAGAAAAGGCAATTCCTGGCGCAATTAAAATTTGCTACAGTAAAAAATTATTTTGTGAATAATTTACTATAGAAACGGCAATCCCTGGCGTAATTAAAATTTGCGATAGTATAAAATTATTTTTTGAATAATTTACTATATAAAAGGCAATCCCTGGCGTATTTAAAATTTGCGACAGTATAAAATTATTTTTTGAATTATTTACTATAGAAAAGGCAATCCCTGGCGCAATTAAAATTTGCGACAGTAAAAAATTATTTTTTCCAAAATTTACTATAGAAAAGGCAATCCCTGGCGCACTTAAAATTTGCGAGAGTAAAAAATTATTTTTTGAATTATTTACTATAGAAACGGCAATCCCTGGCGTAATTAAAATTTGCGACAGTAGAAAATTATTTTTTGAAAAATTTACTATAGAAAAGTCAATCCCTGGCGTAATTAAAATTTGCGACAGTATAAAATTATTTTTTGAATAATATACTATAGAAAAGGCAATCCCTGGCGCAATTAAAATTTGCGACAGTATAAAATTATTTTTTGAATAATTTACTATAGAAAAGGCAATCCCTGGCGCACTTAAAATTTGCGAGAGTAAAAAATTATTTCTTGAATTATTTACTATAGAAAAGGCAATCCCTGGCGTAATTAAAATTTGCGACAGTAGAAAATTATTTTTTGAATAATTTACTATAGAAAAGGCAATCCCTGGCGCAATTAAAATTTGCTACAGTAAAAAATTATTTTTTGAATAATTTACTATAGAAAAGGCAATCCCTGGCGTAATTAAAATTTGCGACAGTATAAAATTATTTTTTGAATAATTTACTATATAAAAGGCAATCCCTGGCGTATTTAAAATTTGCGACAGTATAAAATTATTTTTTGAATAATTTACTATAGAAAAGGCAATCCCTGGCGTAATTAAAATTTGCGACAGTATAAAATTATTTTTTGAATAATTTACTATAGAAAAGGCAATCCCTGGCGCACTTAAAATTTGCGACAGTAGAAAAATATTTTTTGAATAATTTACTATAGAAAAGGCAATCCCTGGGATATTTAAAATTTGCGACAGTAAAAAATTATTTTTTGAATAATTTACTATAGAAAAGGCAATCCCTGGCGTAATTAAAATTTGCGACAGTAGAAAATTATTTTTTGAATAATTAACTATAGAAAAGGCAATCCCTGGCGTATTTAAAATTTGCGACAGTAGAAAATTATTTTTTGAAAAATTTACTATATAAAAGGCAATCCCTGGCGTATTTAAAATTTGCGACAGTATAAAATTATTTTTTGAATAATTTACTATAGAAAAGGCAATCCCTGGCGTAATTAAAATTTGCGACAGTAGAAAATTATTTTTTGAAAAATTTACTATAGAAAAGGCAATCCCTGGCGTAATTAAAATTTGCGACAGTAGAAAATTATTTTTTGAATAATTTACTGTAGAAAAGGCAATCCCTGGCGCAATTAAAACTTGCGATAGTAAAAAATTATTTTTTGAATAATTTACTATAGAAAAGGCAATCCCTGGCGCACTTAAAATTTGCGACAGTAGAAAATTATTTTTTGAATAATTTACTATAGAAAAGGCAATCCCTGGCGTAATTAAAATTTGCCGCAGTTGAAAATTATTTTTTGAATAATTTACTATAGAAAAGGCAATCCCTGGCGCAATTAAAACTTGCGATAGTAAAAAATTATTTTTTGAATAATTTACTATAGAAAAGGCAATCCCTGGCGTAATTAAAATTTGCGACAGTTGAAAATTATTTTTTGAATAATTTACTATAGAAATGGCAATCCCTGGCGTAATTAAAATTTGCGACAGTAGAAAATTATATTTTGAATAATTTACTGTAGAAAAGGCAATCCCTGGCGCAATTAAAACTTGCGATAGAAAAAATTATTTTTTGAATAATTTACTATAGAAAAGGCAATCCCTGGCGCACTTAAAATTTGCGACAGTAGAAAATTATTTTTTGAATAATTTACTATAGAAAAGGCAATCCCTGGCGCAATTAAAATTTATGACAGTAGAAAATTATTTTTTGCAAAATTTACTATAGAAAAGGCAATCCCTGGCGCACTTAAAATTTGTGACAGTAAAAAATTATTTTTTGAATAATTTACTATAGAAAAGGCAATCCCTGGCGTAATTAAAATTTGCGACAGTAGAAAATTATTTTTTGAATAATTTACTATAGAAAAGCAATCCCTGGCGTAATTAAAATTTGCGACAGTAGAAAATTATTTTTTGAATAATTTACTATAGAAAAGGCAATACCTGGCGTATTTAAAATTTGCGACAGTAAGAAATTATTTTTTGAATAATTTACTATAGAAAAGGCAATCTCTGGCGTAATTAAAATTTGCGACAGTAGAAAATTATTTTTTGAATAATTTACTATAGAAAAGCAATCCCTGGCGTAATTAAAATTTGCGACAGTAGAAAATTATTTTTTGAATAATTTACTATAGAAAAGGCAATACCTGGCGTATTTAAAATTTGCGACAGTAAGAAATTATTTTTTGAATAATTTACTATAGAAAAGGCAATCCCTGGCGTAATTAAAATTTGCGACAGTTGAAAATTATTTTTTGAATAATTTACTATAGAAAAGGCAATCCCTGGCGTAATTAAAATTTGCGACAGTTGAAAATTATTTTTTGAATAATTTACTATAGAAAAGGCAATCCCTGGCGTATTTAAAATTTGCGACAGTATAAAATTAATTTTTGAAAAATTTACTATATAAAAGGAAATCCCTGGCGTAATTAAAATTTGCGACAGTAGAAAATTATTTTTTGAATAATTTACTGTAGAAAAGGCAATCCCTGGCGCAATTAAAACTTGCGATAGTAAAAAATTATTTTTTGAATAATTTACTATAGAAAAGGCAATCCCTGGCGTAATTAAAATTTGCGACAGTAAAAAATTATTTTTTGCAAAATTTACTATAGAAAAGGCAATCCCTGGCGCACTTAAAATTTTTGCGACAGAATAAAATTAATTTTTGAAATATTTACTATATAAAAGGCAATCCCTGGCGTAATTAAAATTTGCGACAGTTGAAAATTATTTTTTGAATAATTTACTATAGAAAAGGCAATCCCTGGCGCAATTAAAATTTGCGACAGTAAAAAATTATTTTTTGAATAATTTACTATAGAAAAGGCAATTCCTGGCGCAATTACAATTTGCGACAGTTGAAAATTATTTTTTGAATAATTTACTATAGAAAAGGCAATCCCTGGCGCACTTAAAATTTGCGAGAGTAAAAAATTATTTTTTGAATTATTTACTATAGAAAAGGCAATCCCTGGCGTAATTAAAATTTGCGACAGTAGAAAATTATTTTTTGAATAATTTACTGTAGAAAAGGCAATCCCTGGCGCAATTAAAACTTGCGATAGTAAAAAATTATTTTTTGAATAATTTACTATAGAAAAGGCAATCCCTGGCGCACTTAAAATTTGCGACAGTAGAAAATTATTTTTTGAATAATTTACTGTAGAAAAGGCAATCCCTGGCGCAATTAAAATTTATGACAGTAGAAAATTATTTTTTGCAAAATTTACTATAGAAATGGCAATCCCTGGCGCACTTAAAATTTGCGAGAGTAAAAAATTATTTTTTGAATTATTTACTATAGAAAAGGCAATCCCTGGCGTAATTAAAATTTGCGACAGTAGAAAATTATTTTTTGAATAATTTACTATAGAAAAGGCAATCCCTGGCGTAATTAAAATTTGCGACAGTATAAAATTATTTTTTGAATAATTTACTATATAAAAGGCAATCCCTGGCGTATTTAAAATTTGCGACAGTATAAAATTATTTTTTGAATAATTTACTATAGAAAAGGCAATCCCTGGCGTAATTAAAATTTGCGACAGTAGAAAATTATTTTTTGAAAAATTTACTATAGAAAAGGCAATCCCTGGCGTAATTAAAATTTGCGACAGTAGAAAATTATTTTTTGAATAATTTACTGTAGAAAAGGCAATCCCTGGCGCAATTAAAACTTGCGATAGTAAAAAATTATTTTTTGAATAATTTACTATAGAAAAGGCAATCCCTGGCGCACTTAAAATTTGCGACAGTAGAAAATTATTTTTTGAATAATTTACTGTAGAAAAGGCAATCCCTGGCGCAATTAAAATTTATGACAGTAGAAAATTATTTTTTGCAAAATTTACTATAGAAATGGCAATCCCTGGCGCACTTAAAATTTGCGACAGTAAAAAATTATTTTTTGAATAATTTACTATAGAAAAGGCAATCCCTGGCGTAATTAAAATTTGCGACAGTAGAAAATTATTTTTTGAATAATTTACTATAGAAGAGCAATCCCTGGCGTAATTAAAATTTGCGACAGTAGAAAATTATTTTTTGAATAATTTACTATAGAAAAGGCAATACCTGGCGTATTTAAAATTTGCGACAGTAAGAAATTATTTTTTGAATAATTTACTATAGAAAAGGCAATCCCTGGCGTAATTAAAATTTGCGACAGTTGAAAATTATTTTTTGAATAATTTACTATAGAAAAGGCAATCCCTGCCGTAATTAAAATTTGCGACAGTTGAAAATTATTTTTTGAATAATTTACTATAGAAAAGGCAATCCCTGGCGTATTTAAAGTTTGCGACAGTATAAAATTAATTTTTGAAAAATTTACTATATAAAAGGAAATCCCTGGCGTAATTAAAATTTGCGACAGTAGAAAATTATTTTTTGAATAATTTACTGTAGAAAAGGCAATCCCTGGCGCAATTAAAACTTGCGATAGTAAAAAATTATTTTTTGAATAATTTACTATAGAAAAGGCAATCCCTGACGTAATTAAAATTTGAGACAGTAAAAAATTATTTTTTTTGCAAAATTTACTATAGAAAAGGCAATCCCTGGCGCACTTAAAATTTGCGACAGAATAAAATTAATTTTTGAAAAATTTACTATATAAAAGGCAATCCCTGGCGTAATTAAAATTTGCGACAGTTGAAAATTATTTTTTTGAATAATTTACTATAGAAAAGGCAATCCCTGGCGCAATTAAAATTTGCGACAGTAAAAAATTATTTTTGAATAATTTTACTATAGAAAGGCAATCCCTGGCGTAAATTAAATTTGCGACAGTATAAAATTATTTTTTGAATAATTTACTATAGAAAAGGCAATCTCTGGCGTATTTAAAATTTGCGACAGTATAAAATTATTTTTTGAAAAATTTACTATAGAAAAGGCAATCCCTGGCGCACTTAAAATTTGCGACAGTAAAAAATTATTTTTTGAATAATTTACTATAGAAAAGGCAATTCCTGGCGCAATTACAATTTGCGACAGTTGAAAATTATTTTTTGAATAATTTACTATAGAAAGGCAATCCCTGGCGCAATTAAAATTTGCAGACAGTAAAAATTATTTTTTTGCAAAATTTACTATAGAAAAGGCAATCCCTGGCGCACTTAAAATTTGCGACAGTAAAAAATTATTTTTTGAATAACTTACTATAGAAAAGGCAATTCCTGGCGCAATTACAATTTGCGACAGTTGAAAATTATTTTTTGAATAATTTACTATAGAAAGGCAATCCCTGGCGCAATTAAAATTTGCGACCAGTAAAAAATTATTTTTTGCAAAATTTACTATAGAAAAGGCAATCCCTGGCGCAATTAAAATTTGCGACAGTATAAAATTATTTTTTGAATAATTTACTATAGAAAAGGCAATCCCTGGCGCAATTAAAATTTGCGACAGCTAAAAAATTATTTTTTGAAAAATTTACTATAGAAAAGGCAATCCCTGGCGTAATTAAAATTTGCGATAGTAAAAAATTATTTTTTGAAAAATTTACTATAGAAAAGGCAAATCCCTGGCGCAATTAAAAATTTGCGACAGTAGAAAATTATTTTTTGAATAATTTACTATAGAAAAGGCAATCCCTGTCGCAATTAAAATTTGCGACAGTATAAAATTTATTTTTTGAATAATCTACTATAGAAAAGGCAATCCCTGGCGTAATTAAAATTTGCGACAGTAGAAAATTATTTTTTGAATAATTTACTATAGAAAAGGCAATCCCTGGCGTATTTAAAATTTGCGACAGTATAAAATTAATTTTTGAAAAATTTACTATATAAAAGGCAATCCCTGGCGTAATTAAAATTTGCGACAGTAGAAAATTATTTTTTGAATAATTTACTGTAGAAAAGGCAATCCCTGGCGCAATTAAAACTTGCGATAGTAAAAAATTATTTTTTGAATAATTTACTATAGAAAAGGCAATCCCTGGCGTAATTAAAATTTGCGATAGTTGAAAATTATTTTTTTGAATAATTTACTATATAAAAGGCACAATCCCTGGCGCAATTAAAATTGGCGACAGTAAAAAATTATTTTTTTGAATAATTTACTATAGAAAAGGCAATCCCTGGCGTAATTAAAATTTGCGACAGTATAAAACTATTTTTTGAATAATTTACTATATAAAAGGCAATCCCTGGCGTAATTAAAATTTGCGACAGTAGAAAATTATTTTTTGAATAATTTACTGTAGAAAAAGGCAATCCCTGGCGCAATTAAAACTTGCCGATAGTAAAAAATTATTTTTTGAATAATTTACTATAGAAAAGGCAATCCCTGGCGCAATTACAATTTGCGACAGTTGAAAATTATTTTTTGAATAATTTACTATAGAAAAGGCAATCCCTGGCCGCACTTAAAATTTGCGACAGTAAAAAATTATTTTTTGAATAATTTACTATAGAAAAGGCAATCCCTGGCGCAATTACAATTTGCGACAGTTGAAAATTATTTTTTGAATAATTTACTATAGAAAAGGCAATCCCTGGCGCACTTAAAATTTGCGACAGTAAAAAATTATTTTTTGAATAATTTACTGTAGAAAAGGCAATCCCTGGCGTAATTAAAATTTGCGACAGTTGAAAATTATTTTTTGAATAATTTACTATAGAAAAGGCAATCCCTGGCGTATTTAAAATTTGCGACAGTAGAAAATTATTTTTTGAATAATTTACTATAGAAATGGCAATCCCTGGCGTAATTAAAATTTGCGACAGTAAAAAATTATTTTTTGAATAATTTACTATAGAAAAGGCAATCCCTGGCGTAATTAAAATTTGCGACAGTAGAAAATTATTTTTTGAATAATTTACTATAGAAAAGGCAATCACTGGCGCAATTAAAATTTGCGACAGTAGAAAATTATTTTTTGAATAATTTACTATAGAAAAGGCAATCCCTGGCGTAATTAAAATTTGCTACAGTAAAAAATTATTTTTTGAATAATTTACTTATAGAAAAGCCAATCCCTGGCGTAATTAAAATTTTCGACAGTATAAAATTATTTTTTGAATAATTTACTATAGAAAAGGCAATCCCTGGCGTATTTAAAATTTGCGACAGTATAAAATTATTTTTTTGAAAAATTTACTATAGAAAAGGCAAGCCCTGGCGTACTTAAAATTTGCGACAGTAAAAAATTATTTTTTGAATAATTTACCATAGAAAAGGCAATCCCTGGCGCAATTACAATTTGCGACAGTTGAAAATTATTTTTTGAATAATTTACTATAGAAAAGGCAATCCCTGGGATATTTAAAATTTGCGACAGTAGAAAATTATTTTTTGAATAATTTACTATAGAAAAAGGCAATCCCTGGCGTAATTAAAATTTGCGACAGTAAAAAATTATTTTTTGAATAATTTACTAAAAGAAAAGGCAATCCCTGGCGCACTTAAAATTTGCGACAGTAAAAAATTATTTTTTGAATAATTTACTATAGAAAAGGCAATCCCTGGCGTAATTAAAATTTGCGACAGTAGAAAATTATTTTTTGAATAATTTACTATAGAAAAGGCAATCCCCTGGCGCAATTAAAATTTGCGACAGTAAAAAAATTATTTTTGAATAATTTACTGTAGAAAAGGCAATCCCTGGCGTAATTAAAATTTGCGACAGTTGAAAATTATTTTTTGAATAATTTACTATAGAAAAGGCAATCCCTGGCGTAATTAAAATTTGCGACAGTAAAAAATTATTTTTTGAATAATTTACTAAAGAAAAGGCAATCCCTGGCGCACTTAAAATTTGCGACAGTAAAAAATTATTTTTTGAATAATTTACTATAGAAAAGGCAATCCTGGCGTAATTAAAATTTGCGACAGTAGAAAATTATTTTTTGAATAATTTACTATAGAAAAGGCAAGTCCCTGGCGTAATTACAATTTGCGACAGTTGAAAATTATTTTTTGAATAATTTACTATAGAAAAGGCAATCCCTGGCGCACTTAAAATTTTGCGACAGTAAAAAATTATTTTTTGAATAATTTACTGTAGAAAAGGCAATCCCTGGCGTAATTAAAATTTGCGACAGTTGAAAATTATTTTTTGAATAATTTACTATAGAAAAGGCAATCCCTGGCGTATTTAAAATTTGCGACAGTAGAAAATTATTTTTTGAATAATTTACTATAGAAATGGCAATCCCTGGCGTAATTAAAATTTGCGACAGTAAAAAATTATTTTTTGAATAATTTACTATAGAAAAGGCAATCCCTGGCGTAATTAAAATTTGCGACAGTAGAAAATTATTTTTTGAATAATTTACTATAGAAAAGGCAATCACTGGCGCAATTAAATTTGCGACAGTAGAAAATTATTTTTTGAATAATTTACTATAGAAAAGGCAATCCCTGGCGTAATTAAAATTTGCTACAGTAAAAAATTATTTTTTGAATAATTTACTATAGAAAAGCCAATCCCTGGCGTAATTAAAATTTTCGACAGTATAAAATTATTTTTTGAATAATTTACTATAGAAAAGGCAATCCCTGGCGTATTTAAAATTTGCGACAGTATAAAATTATTTTTTGAAAAATTTACTATAGAAAAGGCAAGCCCTGGCGTACTTAAAATTTGCGACAGTAAAAAATTATTTTTTGAATAATTTACCATAGAAAAGGCAATCCCTGGGCGCAATTACAATTTGCGACAGTTGAAAATTATTTTTTTGAATAATTTACTATAGAAAAGGCAATCCCTGGGATATTTAAAATTTGCGACAGTAGAAAATTATTTTTTGAATAATTTACTATAGAAAAGGCAATCCCTGGCGTAATTAAAATTTGCGACAGTAAAAAATTATTTTTTGAATAATTTACTAAAGAAAAGGCAATCCCTGGCGCACTTAAAATTTGCGACAGTAAAAAAATTATTTTTTGAATAATTTACTATAGAAAAGGCAATCCCTGGCGTAATTAAAATTTGCGACAGTAGAAAATTATTTTTGAATAATTTACTATAGAAAAGGCAATCCCTGGCGCAATTAAAATTTGCGACAGTATAAAATTATTTTTTGAATAATTTACTATAGAAAAGGCAATCCCTGGCGTAATTAAAATTTGCGACAGTATAAAATTATTTTTTAATAATTTACTATAGAAAAGGCAATCCCTGGCGCACTTAAAATTTGCGACAGTAGAAAATTATTTTTTGAATAATTTACTATAGAAAAGGCAATCCCTGGCGCAATTAAAATGTACGACAGTAGAAAATTATTTTTTGAATAATCTACTATAGAAAAGGCAATCCCTGGCGTAATTAAAATTTGCGACAGTATAAAATTATTTTTTGAATAATTTACTATAGAAAAGGCAATCCCTGGCGCACTTAAAATTTGCGACAATAGAAAATTATTTTTTGAATAATTTACTATAGAAAAGTCAATCCCTGGCGCAATTAAAATTTGCGACAATAGAAAATTATTTTTTTGAATAATTTACTATAGAAAAGGCAATCCCTGGCGTAATTAAAATTTGCGACAGTTGAAAATTATTTTTTGAATAATTTACTATAGAAAAGGCAATCCCTGGCGTAATTAAAATTTGCGACAGTATAAAAATTATTTTTTGAATAATTTACTATAGAAAGGCAATCCCTGGCGCTCTTAAAATTTGCGACAGTAAAAAATTATTTTTTTTTGAATAATTTACTATAGAAAAGGCAATCCCTGGCGCACTTAAAATTTGCGACAGAAAAAAATTATTTTTTGAATAATTTACTATAGAAAAGGCAATCCCTGGGATATTTAAAATTTGCGACAGTAAAAAATTTTTTTTGAATAATTTACTATAGAAAAGGCAATCCCTGGCGTAATTAAAATATGCGACAGTAAAAAATTATTTTTTGAATAATTTACTATAGAAAAGGCAATCCCTGGCGTAATTAAAATTTGCGACAGTAGAAAATTATTTTTTGAATAATTTACTATAGAAAAGGCAATCCTTGGCGCACTTAAAATTTGCGACAGTAAAAAATTATTTTTTAAATAATTTACTATAGAAAAGGCAATCTCTGGCGTAATTAAAATTTGCGACAGTAAAAAATTATTTTTTGAATAATTTACTATAGAAAAGGCAATCCCTGGCGTATTTAAAATTTGCGACAGTATAAAATTATTTTTTGAAAAATTTACTATAGAAAAGGCAATCCCTGGCGTATTTAAAATTTGCGACAGTAAAAAATTATTTTTTGAATAATTTACTATAGAAAAGGCAATCCCTGGCGCAATTACAATTTGCGACAGTTGAAAATTATTTTTTGAATAATTTACTATAGAAAAGGCAATCCCTGGCGCAATTAAAATTTGCTACGGTAAAAAATTATTTTTTTAATAATTTACTATAGAAAAGGCAATCCCTGGCGCACTTAAAACTTGCGACAGTAAAAAATTATTTTTTGCAAAATTTACTATAGAAAAGGCAATCCCTGGCGCACTTAAAATTTGCGACAGTAGCAATCCCTGGCGCACTTAAAATTTGCGACAGTAAAAAATTATTTTTTGAATAATTTACTGTAGAAAAGGCAATCCCTGGCGTAATTAAAATTTGCGACAGTAAAAAATTATTTTTTGAATAATTTACTCTAGAAAAGGCAATCCCTGGAGTAATTAAAATTTGCGACAGTAAAAAATTATTTTTTGAATAATTTACTATAGAAAAGGCAATCCCTGGCGCACTTAAAATTTGCGACAGTAGAAAATTATTTTTTGAATAATTTACTATAGAAAAGGCAATCCCTGGCGTATTTAAAATTTGCGACAGTAAAAAATTATTTTTTGAATAATTTACTATAGAAAAGGCAATCCCTGGCGTATTTAAAATTTGCGACAGTAGAAAATTATTTTTTGAATAATTTACTATAGAAAAGGCAATCCCTGGGATATTTAAAATTTTCGACAGTAAAAAATTATATTTTGAATAATTTACTATAGAAAAGGCAATCCCTGGCGTAATTAAAATTTGCGACAGTAAAAAATTATTTTTTGAATAATTTACTATAGAAAAGGCAATCCCTGGCGCAATTAAAATTTGCGACAGTAGAAAATTATTTTTTGAATAATTTACTATAGAAAAGGCAATCCCTGGCGTAATTAAAATTTCCGACAGTAAAAAATTATTTTTTGAATAATTTACTATAGAAAAGGCAATCCCTGGCGCAATTAAAATTTGCGACAGTAGAAAATTATTTTTTGAATAATTTACTATAGAAAAGGCAATCCCTGGCGCACTTAAAATTTGCGACAGTAAAAAATTATTTTTTGCAAAATTTACTATAGAAAAGGCAATCCCTGGCGCACTTAAAATTTGCGACAGTAAAAAAATATTTTTTGAATAATTTACTATAGAAAAGGCAATCCCTGGCGTAATTAAAATTTGCGACAGTATAAAATTATTTTTTGAATAATTTACTGTAGAAAAGGCAATCCCTGGCGCACTTAAAATTTGCGACAGTAGAAAATTATTTTTTGAATAATTTAATAAAGAAAAGGCAATCCTGGCGCAATTAAAATTTGCGACAGTAGAAAATTATTTTTTGATAATTTACTAGAGAAAAGGCAATCCTGGCGTCATTAAAATTTGCGACAGTAGAAAATTATTTTTTGAATAATTTACTATAGAAAATGCAATCCCTGCGTAATTAAAATCTGCGACAGTATAAAATTATTTTTTGAATAATTTACTATAGAAAAGGCAATCCTGGCGCACTTAAAATTTGCGACAGTAAAAAATTATTTTTTGAATAATTTACTATAGAAAAGGCAATCCCTGGCGTAATTAAAATTTGCGACAGTAAAAAATTATTTTTTGAATAATTTACTATAGAAAAGGCAATCCCTGGCGCACTTAAAATTTGCGACAGTAAAAAATTATTTTTTGCAAAATTTACTATAGAAAAGGCAATCCCTGGCGCACTTAAAATTTGCGACAGTAAAAAATTATTTTTTGAATAATTTACTATAGAAAAGGCAATCCCTGGCGTAATTAAAATTTGCGACAGTATAAAATTATTTTTTGAATAATTTACTGTAGAAAAGGCAATCCCTGGCGCACTTAAAATTTGCGACAGTAGAAAATTATTTTTTGAATAATTTAATAAAGAAAAGGCAATCCCTGGCGCAATTAAAATTTGCGACAGTAGAAAATTATTTTTTGAATAATTTACTATAGAAAAGGCAATCCCTGGCGTCATTAAAATTTGCGACAGTAGAAAATTATTTTTTGAATAATTTACTATAGAAAATGCAATCCCTGGCGTAATTAAAATCTGCGACAGTATAAAATTATTTTTTGAATAATTTACTATAGAAAAGGCAATCCCTGGCGCAATTAAAATTTGCGACAGTAGAAAATTATTTTTTGAATAATTTACTATAGAAAAGGCAATCCCTGGCGCACTTAAAATTTGCGACAGTAAAAAATTATTTTTTGAATAATTTACTATAGAAAAGGCAATCCCTGGCGTAATTAAAATTTGCGACAGTAGAAAATTATTTTTTGAATAATTTACTATAGAAAAGGCAATCCCTGGCGCAATTAAAATTTGCGACAGTAGAAAATTATTTTTTGAATAATTTACTATAGAAAAGGTAATCCCTGGCGTAATTAAAATTTGCGACAGTAAAAAATTATTTTTTGAATAATTTACTATAGAAAAGGCAATCCCTGGCGCACTTAAAATTTGCGACAGTAAAAATTATTTTTTGAATAATTTACTATAGAAAAGGCAATCCCTGGCGCACTTAAAATTTGCGACAGTAAAAAATTATTTTTTGCAAAATTTACTATAGAAAAGGCAATCCTGGCACACTTAAAATTTGCGACAGTAAAAAATTATTTTTTGAATAATTTACTATAGAAAAGGCAATCCCTGGCGTAATTAAAATTTGCGACAGTTGAAAATTATTTTTTGAATAATTTACTATAGAAAAGGCAATCCCTGGCGCAATTAAAATTTGCGACAGTAAAAAATTATTTTTTGCAAAATTTACTATAGAAAAGGCAATCCCTGGCGTAATTAAAATTTACGACAGTATAAAATTATTTTTTGAATAATTTACTATAGAAAAGGCAATCCCTGGCGCACTTAAAATTTTCCACAGTAAAAAATTATTTTTTGAATAATTTACTATAGAAAAGGCAATCCCTGGCGCAATTAAAATTTGCGACAGTAAAAAATTATTTTTTGAATAATTTACTATAGAAAAGGCAATCCCTGGCGTAATTAAAATTTGCGACAGTAAAAAATTATTTTTTGAATAATTTACTATAGAAAAGGCAATCCCTGCGCACTTAAATTTGCGACAGTAAAAAATTATTTTTTGAATAATTTACTACAGAAAAGGCAATCCCTGGCGTAATTAAAATTTGCGACAGTATAAAATTATTTTTTGAATAATTTACTATAGAAAAGGCAATCCCTGGAGTAATTAAAATTTTCGACAGTAAAAAATTAATATTTGAAAAATTTACTGTAGAAAAGGCAATCTCTGGCGCAATTAAAATTTGCGACAGTCGAAAATTATTTTTTGAATAATTTACTGTAGAAAAGGCAATCCCTGGCGTAATTAAAATTTGCGACAGTATAAAATTATTTTTTGAATAATTTACTATAGAAAAGGCAATCCCTGGCGCAATTAAAATTTGCGACAGTTGAAAATTATTTTTTGAATTATTTACTATAGAAAAGGCAATCCCTGGCGCAATTAAAATTTGCGACAGTAAAAAATTATTTTTTGAATAATTTACTATAGAAGAGGCAATCCTGGGATATTTAAAATTTGCGACAGTAAAAAATTATTTTTTGAATAATTTACTATAGAAAAGGCAATCCCTGGCGTAATTAAAATTTGCGACAGTAAAAAATTATTTTTTGAATAATTTACTATAGAAAAGCCAATCCCTGGCGTAATTAAAATTTGCGACAGTAGAAAATTATTTTTTGAATAATTTGCTATAGAAAAGGCAATCCCTGGCGCACTTAAAATTTGCGACAGTAAAAAATTATTTTTTGAATAATTTACTATAGAAAAGGCAATCCCTGGCGTAATTAAAATTTGCGACAGTAGAAAATTATTTTTTGAATAATTTGCTATAGAAAAGGCAATCCCTGGCGCAATTAAAATTTGCGACAGTAGAAAATTATTTTTTGAATAATTTACTATAGAAAAGGCAATCCCTGGCGTAATTAAAATTTGCGACAGTAAAAAATTATTTTTTGAATAATTTACTATAGAAAAGGCAATCCTGGCGCACTTAAAATTTGCGACAGTAAAAAATTATTTTTTGAATAATTTACTATAGAAAAGGCAATCCCTGGCGCACTTAAAATTTGCGACAGTAAAAAATTATTTTTTGCAAAATTTACTATAGAAAAGGCAATCCCTGGCACACTTAAAATTTGCGACAGTAAAAAATTATTTTTGAATAATTTACTATAGAAAAGGCAATCCCTGGCGTAATTAAAATTTGCGACAGTTGAAAATTATTTTTTGAATAATTTACTATAGAAAAGGCAATCCCTGGCGCAATTAAAATTTGCGACAGTAAAAAATTATTTTTTGCAAAATTTACTATAGAAAAGCAATCCCTGGCGTAATTAAAATTTACGACAGTATAAAATTATTTTTTGAATAATTTACTATAGAAAAGGCAATCCTGGCGCACTTAAAATTTTCCACAGTAAAAAATTATTTTTTGAATAATTTACTATAGAAAAGGCAATCCCTGGCGCAATTAAAATTTGCGACAGTAAAAAATTATTTTTTAAATAATTTACTATAGAAAAAGCCAATCCCTGGCGTAATTAAAATTTGCGACAGTAAAAAATTATTTTTTGAATAATTTACTATAGAAAAGGCAATCCCTGGCGCACTTAAAATTTGCGACAGTAAAAAATTATTTTTTGAATAATTTACTACAGAAAAGGCAATCCCTGGCGTAATTAAAATTTGCGACAGTATAAAATTATTTTTTGAATAATTTACTATAGAAAAGGCAATCCCTGGAGTAATTAAAATTTTCGACAGTAAAAAATTAATATTTTGAAAAATTTACTGTAGAAAAGGCAATCCCTGGCGCAATTAAAATTTGCGACAGTCGAAAATTATTTTTTGAATAATTTACTGTAGAAAAGGCAATCCCTGGCGCAATTAAAATTTGCGACAGTAGAAAATTATTTTTTGAAAAATTTACTGTAGAAAAGGCAATCCCTGGCGCAATTAAAATTTGCGACAGTAGAAAATTATTTTTTGAATAATTTACTATAGAAAAGGCAATCCCTGGCGCACTTAAAATTTGCGACAGTAAAAAATTATTTTGTGAGAAATTTACTATAGAAAAGGCAATCCCTGGCGCAATTATAATTTGCGACAGTAAAAAATTATTTTTTGCAAAATTTACTATAGAAAAGGCAATCCCTGGGATATTTAAAATTTGCGACAGTAAAAAATTATTTTTGAATAATTTACTATAGAAAAGGCAAACCCTGGCCTAATTAAAATTTGCGACAGTAAAAAATTATTTTTTGAATAATTTACTATAGAAAAGCCAATCCCTGGCGTAATTAAAATTTGCGACAGTAGAAAATTATTTTTTGAATAATTTACTATAGAAAAGGCAATCCCTGGCGCACTTAAAATTTGCGACAGTAAAAAATTATTTTTTGAATAATTTACTATAGAAAAGGCAATCCCTGGCGCACTTACAATTTGCGACAGTAAAAAATTATTTTTTGAATAATTTACTATAGAGAAGGCAATCCCTGCGCAATTAAAATTTGCGACAGTAGAAAATTATTTTTTGAATAATTTACTATAGAAAAGGCAATCCCTGCGCAATTAAAATTTGCGACAGTTGAAAATTATTTTTGAATAATTTACTATAGAAAAGGCAATCCCTGGCCTAATTAAAATTTGCGACAGTAGAAAATTATTTTTTGAATAATTTACTATAGAAAAGGCAATCCCTGGCGTAATTAAAATTTGCGACAGTATAAAATTATTTTTTGAATAATTACTATAGAAAAGGCAATCCCTGGCGCAATTAAAATTTGCGACAGTTGAAAATTATTTTTTGAATAATTTACTATAGAAAGGCAATCCCTGGCGTAATTAAATTTGCGACAGTAAAAAATAATTTTTTGAATAATTTACTATAGAAAAGGCAATCCCTGTGTTATTTAAAATTTTCGACAGTAAAAAATTATTTTTTGAATAATTTACTATAGAAAAGGCAATCCCTGGCGTAATTAAAATTTGCGACAGTAAAAAATTATTTTTGAATAATTTACTATAGAAAAAACCAATCCCTGGCGTAATTAAAGTTTGCGACAGTAGAAAATTATTTTTTGAATAATTTACTATAGAAAAGGCAATCCCTGGCGCACTTAAAATTTGCGACAGTAAAAAATTATTTTTTGAATAATTTACTATAGAAAAGGCAATCGCTGGCGTAATTAAAATTTGCGACAGTATAAAATTATTTTTTGAATAATTTGCTATAGAAAAGGCAATACCTGGCGCACTTAAAATTTGCGACAGTAAAAAATTATTTTTTGAATAATTTACTATAGAAAAGGCAATCCCTGGCCTAATTAAAATTTGCGACAGTATAAAATTATTTTTTGAATAATTTACTATAGAAAAGGCAATCCCTGGCGTAATTAAAATTTTCGACAGTAATAAATTAATATTTTGAAAAATTTACTGTAGAAAAGGCAATCCCTGGCGCAATTAAAATTTGCGACAGTAGAAAATTATTTTTTGAATAATTTACTGTAGAAAAGGCAATCCCTGGCTCAATTAAAATTTGCGACAGTAGAAAATTATTTTTTGAAAAATTTACTGTAGAAAAGGCAATCCCTGGCGCAATTAAAATTTGCGACAGTAGAAAATTATTTTTTGAATAATTTACTATAGAAAAGGCAATCCCTGTGTTATTTAAAATTTTCGACAGTAAAAAATTATTTTTTGAATAATTTACTATAGAAAAGGCAATCCCTGGCGTAATTAAAATTTGCGACAGTAAAAAATTATTTTTGAATAATTTACTATAGAAAAACCAATCCCTGGCGTAATTAAAATTTGCGACAGTAGAAAATTATTTTTTGAATAATTTACTATAGAAAAGGCAATCCCTGGCGCACTTAAAATTTGCGACAGTAAAAAATTATTTTTTGAATAATTTACTATAGAAAAGGCAATCGCTGGCGTAATTAAAATTTGCGACAGTATAAAATTATTTTTTGAATAATTTGCTATAGAAAAGGCAATACCTGGCGCACTTAAAATTTGCGACAGTAAAAAATTATTTTTTGAATAATTTACTATAGAAAAGGCAATCCCTGGCCTAATTAAAATTTGCGACAGTATAAAATTATTTTTTGAATAATTTACTATAGAAAAGGCAATCCCTGGCGTAATTAAAATTTTCGACAGTAATAAATTAATATTTTGAAAAATTTACTGTAGAAAAGGCAATCCCTGGCGCAATTAAAATTTGCGACAGTAGAAAATTATTTTTTGAATAATTTACTGTAGAAAAGGCAATCCCTGGCTCAATTAAAATTTGCGACAGTAGAAAATTATTTTTTGAAAAATTTACTGTAGAAAAGGCAATCCCTGGCGCAATTAAAATTTGCGACAGTAGAAAATTATTTTTTGAATAATTTACTATAGAAAAGGCAATCCCTGGCGCACTTAAAATTTGCGACAGTAAAAAATTATTTTGTGAGAAATTTACTATAGAAAGGCAATCCCTGGGATATTTAAAATTTGCGACAGTAGAAAATTATTTTTTGAATAATTTACTATAGAAAAGGAAATCCCTGGCGTAATTAAAATTTGCGACAGTAAAAAATTATTTTTTGAATAATTTACTATAGAAAAGGCAATCCCTGGCGCAATTAAAATTTGCGACAGTAGAAAATTATTTTTTGAATAATTTACTATAGAAAAGGCAATCCCTGGCGTAATTAAAATTTGCGACAGTAAAAAATTATTTTTTGAATAATTTACTATAGAAAAGGCAATCCCTGGCGTAATTAAAATTTGCGACAGTAAAAAATTATTTTTTGAATAATTTACTATAGAAAAGGCAATACATGGCGCAATTAAAATTTGCGACAGTAGAAAATTATTTTTTGAATAATTTACTATAGAAAAGGCAATCCCTGGCGTAATTAAAATTTGCGACAGTAAAAAATTATTTTTTGAATAATTTACTATAGAAAAGGCAATCCCTGGCGCAATTAAAATTTTCGACAGTAGAAAATTATTTTTTGAATAATTTACTATAGAAAAGGCAATCCCTAGCGCACTTAAAATTTGCGACAGTAAAAAATTATTTGTTGCAAAATTTACTATAGAAAAGGCAATCCCTAGCGCACTTAAAATTTGCGACAGTAAAAAATTATTTTTTGAATAATTTACTATAGAAAAGGCAATCCCTGGCGCAATTAAAATTTGCGACAGTTGAAAATTATTTTTTGAATAATTTACTATAGAAAAGGCAATCCCTGGCGTAATTAAAATTTGCGACAGTAAAAAATTATTTTTTGAATAATTTACTATAGAAAAGGCAATCCCTGGGATATTTAAAATTTGCGACAGTAAAAAATTATTTTTTGAATAATTTACTATAGAAAAGGCAATCCCTGGCGTAATTAAAATTTGCGACAGTAAAAAATTATTTTTTGAATAATTTACTATAGAAAAGCCAATCCCTGGCGTAATTAAAATTTGCGACAGTAGAAAATTATTTTTTGAATAATTTACTATAGAAAAGGCAAACCCTGGCGCACTTAAAATTTGCGACAGTAAAAAATTATTTTTTGAATAATTTACTATAGAAAAGGCAATCCCTGGCGTAATTAAAATTTGCGAGAGTAGAAAATTATTTTTTGAATAATTTACTATAGAAAAGGCAATCCCTGGCGCAATTAAAATTTGCGACAGTAGAAAATTATTTTTTGAATAATTTACTATACAAAAGGCAATCCCTGGCGTAATTAAAATTTACGACAGTAAAAAATTATTTTTTGAATAATTTACTATAGGAAAGGCAATCCCTGGCGCACTTAAAATTTTCCACAGTAAAAAATTATTTTTTGAATAATTTACTATAGAAAAGGCAATCCCTGGCGTCATTAAAATTTGCGAGAGTAGAAAATTATTTTTTGAATAATTTGCTATAGAAAAGGCAATCCCTGGCGCACTTAAAATTTGCGACAGTAGAAAATTATTTTTTGAATAATTTACTATAGAAAAGGCAATCCCTGGCGTAATTAAAATTTGCGACAGTAAAAAATTATTTTTTGAATAATTTACTATAGAAAAGGCAATCCCTGGCGCACTTAAAATTTGCGACAGTAAAAAATTATTTTTTGAATAATTTACTATAGAAAAGGCAATCCCTGGCGCACTTAAAATTTGCGAAAGTAAAAAATTATTTTTTGCAAAATTTACTATAGAAAAGGCAATCCCTGGCGTAATTAAAATTTACGACAGTATAATATTATTTTTTGAATAATTTACTATAGAAAAGGCAATCCCTGGAGTAATTAAAATTTTCCACAGTAAAAAATTATTTTTTGCAAAATTTACTATAGAAAAGGCAATCCCTGGCGCAATTAAAATTTGCGACAGTCGAAAATTATTTTTTGAATAATTTACTGTAGAAAAGGCAATCCCTGGCGTAATTAAAATTTGCGACAGTATAAAATTATTTTTTGAATAATTTACTATAGAAAAGGCAATCCCTGGCGCAATTAAAATTTGCGACAGTTGAAAATTATTTTTTGAATTATTTACTATAGAAAAGGCAATCCCTGGCGCAATTAAAATTTGCGACAGTAAAAAATTATTTTTTGAATAATTTACTATAGAAGAGGCAATCCCTGGGATATTTAAAATTTGCGACAGTAAAAAATTATTTTTTGAATAATTTACTATAGAAAAGGCAATCCCTGGCGTAATTAAAATTTGCGACAGTAAAAAATTATTTTTTGAATAATTTACTATAGAAAAGCCAATCCCTGGCGTAATTAAAATTTGCGACAGTAGAAAATTATTTTTTGAATAATTTACTATAGAAAAGGCAATCCCTGGCGCACTTAAAATTTGCGACAGTAAAAAATTATTTTTTGAATATTTTACTATAGAAAAGGCAATCCCTGGCGTAATTAAAATTTGCGACAGTAGAAAATTATTTTTTGAATAATTTACTATAGAAAAGGCAATCCCTGGCGCAATTAAAATTTGCGACAGTAGAAAATTATTTTTTGAATAATTTACTATAGAAAAGGCAATCACTGGCGTAATTAAAATTTGCGACAGTAAAAAATTATTTTTTGAATAATTTACTATAGAAAAGGCAATCCCTGGCGCACTTAAAATTTGCGACAGTAAAAAATTATTTTTTGAATAATTTACTATAGAAAAGGCAATCCCTGGCGCACTTAAAATTTGCGACAGTAAAAAATTATTTTTTGCAAAATTTACTATAGAAAAGGCAATCCCTGGCACACTTAAAATTTGCGACAGTAAAAAATTATTTTTTGAATAATTTACTATAGAAAAGGCAATCCCTGGCGTAATTAAAATTTGCGACAGTTGAAAATTATTTTTTGAATAATTTACTATAGAAAAGGCAATCCCTGGCGCAATTAAAATTTGCGACAGTAAAAAATTATTTTTTGCAAAATTTACTATAGAAAAGGCAATCCATGGCGTAATTAAAATTTACGACAGTATAAAATTATTTTTTGAATAATTTACTATAGAAAAGGCAATCCCTGGCGCACTTAAAATTTTCCACAGTAAAAAATAATTTTTTGAATAATTTACTATAGAAAAGGCAATCCCTGGCGCAATTAAAATTTGCGACAGTAAAAAATTATTTTTTAAATAATTTACTATAGAAAAGCCAATCCCTGGCGTAATTAAAATTTGCGACAGTAAAAAATTATTTTTTGAATAATTTACTATAGAAAAGGCAATCCCTGGCGCACTTAAAATTTGCGACAGTAAAAAATTATTTTTTGAATAATTTACTACAGAAAAGGCAATCCCTGGCGTAATTAAAATTTGCGACAGTATAAAATTATTTTTTGAATAATTTACTATAGAAAAGGCAATCCCTGGAGTAATTAAAATTTTCGACAGTAAAAAATTAATATTTTGAAAAATTTACTGTAGAAAAGGCAATCCCTGGCGCAATTAAAATTTGCGACAGTCGAAAATTATTTTTTGAATAAATTACTGTAGAAAAGGCAATCCCTGGCGCAATTAAAATTTGCGACAGTAGAAAATTATTTTTTGAAAAATTTACTGTAGAAAAGGCAATCCCTGGCGCAATTAAAATTTGCGACAGTAGAAAATTATTTTTTGAATAATTTACTATAGAAAAGGCAATCCCTGGCGCACTTAAAATTTGCGACAGTAAAAAATTATTTTGTGAGAAATTTACTATAGAAAAGGCAATCCCTGGCGCAATTATAATTTGCGACAGTAAAAAATTATTTTTTGCAAAATTTACTATAGAAAAGGCAATCCCTGGGATATTTAAAATTTGCGACAGTAAAAAATTATTTTTTGAATAATTTACTATAGAAAAGGCAAACCCTGGCCTAATTAAAATTTGCGACAGTAAAAAATTATTTTTTGAATAATTTACTATAGAAAAGCCAATCCCTGGCGTAATTAAAATTTGCGACAGTAGAAAATTATTTTTTGAATAATTTACTATAGAAAAGGCAATCCCTGGCGCACTTAAAATTTGCGACAGTAAAAAATTATTTTTTGAATAATTTACTATAGAAAAGGCAATCCCTGGCGCACTTACAATTTGCGACAGTAAAAAATTATTTTTTGAATAATTTACTATAGAGAAGGCAATCCCTGGCGCAATTAAAATTGCGACAGTAGAAAATTATTTTTTGAATAATTTACTATAGAAAAGGCAATCCCTGGCGCACTTTAAATTTGCGACAGTAAAAAATTATTATGTGAGAAATTTACTACAGAAAAGGCAATCCCTGGGATATTTAAAATTTGCGACAGTAGAAAATTATTTTTTGAATAATTTACTATAGAAAAGGCAATCCCTGGCGTAATTAAAATTTGCGACAGTAGAAAATTATTTTTTGAATAATTTACTATAGAAAAGGCAATCCCTGGCGCAATTAAAATTTGCGACAGTTGAAAATTATTTTTTGAATAATTTACTATAGAAAAGGCAATCCCTGGCCTAATTAAAATTTGCGACAGTAGAAAATTATTTTTTGAATAATTTACTATAGAAAAGGCAATCCCTGGCGTAATTAAAATTTGCGACAGTATAAAATTATTTTTTGAATAATTTACTATAGAAAAGGCAATCCCTGGCGCAATTAAAATTTGCGACAGTTGAAAATTATTTTTTGAATAATTTACTATAGAAAAGGCAATCCCTGGCGTAATTAAAATTTGCGACAGTAAAAAAAAATTTTTTGAATAATTTACTATAGAAAAGGCAATCCCTGTGTTATTTAAAATTTTCGACAGTAAAAAATTATTTTTTGAATAATTTACTATAGAAAAGGCAATCCCTGGCGTAATTAAAATTTGCGACAGTAAAAAATTATTTTTGAATAATTTACTATAGAAAAACCAATCCCTGGCGTAATTAAAATTTGCGACAGTAGAAAATTATTTTTTGAATAATTTACTATAGAAAAGGCAATCCCTGGCGCACTTAAAATTTGCGACAGTAAAAAATTATTTTTTGAATAATTTACTATAGAAAAGGCAATCGCTGGCGTAATTAAAATTTGCGACAGTAGAAAATTATTTTTTGAATAATTTACTATAGAAAAGGCAATCCCTGGCGCAATTAAAATATGCGACAGTAGAAAATTATTTTTTGAATAATTTACTATAGAAAAGGCAATCCCTGGCGTAATTAAAATTTGCGACAGTAAAAATATTTGTTGAATAATTTACTATAGAAAAGGCAATCCCTGGCGCACTTAAAATTTGCGACAGTAAAAAATTATTTTTTGAATAATTTACTATAGAAAAGGCAATCCCTGGCGCAGTTAAAATTTGCGACAGTAAAAAATTATTTTTTGCAAAATTTACTATAGAAAAGGCAATCCCTGGCGCACTTAAATTTGCGACAGTGAAAAATTATTTTTTGAATAATTTACTATACAAAAGGCAATCCCTGGCGTAATTAAAATTTGCGACAGTTGAAAATTATTTTTTGAATAATTTACTATAGAAAAGGCAATCCCTGGCTCAATTAAAATTTGCGACAGTAGAAAATTATTTTTTGAAAAATTTACTGTAGAAAAGGCAATCCCTGGCGCAATTAAAATTTGCGACAGTAGAAAATTATTTTTTTAATAATTTACTATAGAAAAGGCAATCCCTGGCGCACTTAAAATTTGCGACAGTAAAAAATTATTTTGTGAGAAATTTACTATAGAAAGGCAATCCCTGGGATATTTAAAATTTGCGACAGTAGAAAATTATTTTTTGAATAATTTACTATAGAAAAGGAAATCCCTGGCGTAATTAAAATTTGCGACAGTAAAAAATTATTTTTGAATAATTTACTATAGAAAAGGCAATCCCTGGCGCAATTAAAATTTGCGACAGTAGAAAATTATTTTTTGAATAATTTACTATAGAAAAGGCAATCCCTGGCGTAATTAAAATTTGCGACAGTAAAAAATTATTTTTTGAATAATTTACTATAGAAAAGGCAATCCCTGGCGTAATTAAAATTTGCGACAGTAAAAAATTATTTTTTGAATATTTACTATAGAAAAGGCAATACATGGCGCAATTAAAATTTGCGACAGTAGAAAATTATTTTTTGAATAATTTACTATAGAAAAGGCAATCCCTGGCGTAATTAAAATTTGCGACAGTAAAAAATTATTTTTGAATAATTTACTATAGAAAAGGCAATCCCTGGCGCAATTAAAATTTTCGACAGTAGAAAATTATTTTTTGAATAATTTACTATAGAAAAGGCAATCCCTGGCGCACTTAAAATTTGCGACAGTAAAAAATTATTTGTTGCAAAATTTACTATAGAAAAGGCAATCCCTAGCGCACTTAAAATTTGCGACAGTAAAAAATTATTTTTTGAATAATTTACTATAGAAAAGGCAATCCCTGGCGCAATTAAAATTTGCGACAGTTGAAAATTATTTTTTGAATAATTTACTATAGAAAAGGCAATCCCTGGCGTAATTAAAATTTGCGACAGTAAAAAATTATTTTTTGAATAATTTACTATAGAAAAGGCAATCCCTGGGATATTTAAAATTTGCGACAGTAAAAAATTATTTTTTGAATAATTTACTATAGAAAAGGCAATCCCTGGCGTAATTAAATTTGCGACAATAAAAAATTATTTTTTGAATAATTTACTATAGAAAAGCCAATCCCTGGCGTAATTAAAATTTGCGACAGTAGAAAATTATTTTTTGAATAATTTACTATAGAAAAGGCAATCCCTGGCGCACTTAAAATTTGCGACAGTAAAAAATTATTTTTTGAATAATTTACTATAGAAAAGGCAATCCCTGGCGTAATTAAAATTTGCGAGAGTAGAAAATTATTTTTTGAATAATTTACTATAGAAAAGGCAATCGCTGGCGCAATTAAAATTTGCGACAGTAGAAAATTATTTTTTGAATAATTTACTATACAAAAGGCAATCCCTGGCGTAATTAAAATTTGCGACAGTAAAAAATTATTTTTTGAATAATTTACTATAGAAAAGGCAATCCCTGGCGCACTTAAAATTTGCGACAGTAAAAAATTATTTTTTGAATAATTTACTATAGAAAAGGCAATCCCTGGCGCACTTAAAATTTGCGACAGTAAAAAACGATTTTTTGCAAAATTTACTATAGAAAAGGCAATCCCTGGCGCACTTAAAATTTGCGACAGTAAAAAATTATTTTTTGAATAATTTACTATAGAAAAGGCAATCCCTGGCGTAATTAAAATTTGCGACAGTTGAAAATTATTTTTTGAATAATTTACTATAGAAAACGCAATCCCTGGCGCAATTAAAATTTGCGACAGTAAAAAATTATTTTTTGCCAAATTTACTATAGAAAAGGCAATCCCTCGCGTAATTAAAATTTACGACAGTTGAAAATTATTTTTTGAATAATTTACTATAGAAAAGCCAATCCCTGGCGTAATTAAAATTTGCGACAGTAGAAAATTATTTTTTGAAAAATTTACTGTAGAAAAGGCAATCCCTGGCGCACTTAAAATTTGCGACAGTAAAAAATCATTTTGTGAGAAATTTACTATAGAAAAGGCAATCCCTGGCGCACTTAAAATTTGCGACAGTAGAAAATTATTTTTTGAAAAATTTACTATAGAAAAGACAATCCCTGGTGTAATTAAAATTTGCGACAGTATAAAATTATTTTTTGAATAATTTACTATAGAAAAGGCAATCCCTGGCGTAATTAAAATTTGCGACAGTATAAAATTATTTTTTGAATAATTTACTATAGAAAAGGCAATCGCTGGCGCAATTAAAATTTGCGACAGTTGAAAATTATTTTTTGAATAATTTACTATAGAAAAGGCAATCCCTGGCCTAATTAAAATTTTCGACAGTAAAAAATTAATATTTTGAAAAATTTACTGTAGAAAAGGCAATCCCTGGCGCAATTAAAATTTGCGACAGTAGAAAATTATTTTTTGAAAAATTTACTGTAGAAAAGGCAATCCCTGGCGCACTTAAAATTTGCGACAGTAGAAAATTATTTTTTGAAAAATTTACTATAGAAAAGACAATCCCTGGCGTAATTAAAATTTGCGACAGTATAAAATTATTTTTTGAATAATTTACTATAGAAAAGGCAATCCCTGGCGTAATTAAAATTTGCGACAGTATAAAATTATTTTTTGAATAATTTACTATAGAAAAGGCAATCGCTGGCGCAATTAAAATTTGCGACAGTTGAAAATTATTTTTTGAATAATTTACTATAGAAAAGGCAATCCCTGGCGTAATTAAAATTTTCGACAGTAATAAATTAATATTTTGAAAAATTTACTGTAGAAAAGGCAATCCCTGGCGCAATTAAAATTTGCGACAGTAGAAAATTATTTTTTGAATAATTTACTGTAGAAAAGGCAATCCCTGGCGCAATTAAAATTTGCGACAGTAGAAAATTATTTTTTGAAAAATTTACTGTAGAAAAGGCAATCCCTGGCGCAATTAAAATTTGCGACAGTAGAAAATTATTTTTTGAATAATTTACTATAGAAAAGGCAAACCCTGGCGCACTTAAAATTTGCGACAGTAAAAAATTATTTTGTGAGAAATTTACTAGAGAAGAGGCAATCCCTGGGATATTTAAAATTTGCGACAGTAGAAAATTATTTTTTGAATAATTTACTATAGAAAAGGCAATCCCTGGCGTAATTAAAATTTGCGACAGTAAAAAATTATTTTTTGAATAATTTACTATAGAAAAGGCAATCCCTGGCGCAATTAAAATTTGCGACAGTAGAAAATTATTTTTTGATTAATTTACTATAGAAAAGGCAATCCCTGGCGTAATTAAAATTTGCGACAGTAAAAAATTATTTTTTGAATAATTTACTATAGAAAAGGCAATCCCTGGCGTAATTAAAATTTGCGACAGTAAAAAATTATTTTTTGAATAATTTACTATAGAAAAGGCAATCCCTGGCGCAATTAAAATTTGCGACAGTAGGAAATTATTTTTTGAATAATTTACTATAGAAAAGGCAATCCCTGGCGTAATTAAAATTTGCGACAGTAAAAAATTATTTTTTGAATAATTTACTATAGAAAAGGCAATCCCGGGCGCAATTAAAATTTTCGACAGTAGAAAATTATTTTTTGAATAATTTACTATAGAAAAGGCAATCCCTGGCGCACTTAAAATTTGCGACAGTAAAAAATTATTTGTTGCAAAATTTACTATAGAAAAGGCAATCCCTAGCGCACTTAAAATTTGCGACAGTAAAAAATTATTTTTTGAATAATTTACTATAGAAAAGGCAATCCCTGGCGCAATTAAAATTTGCGACAGTTGAAAATTATTTTTTGAATAATTTACTATAGAAAAGGCAATCCCTGGCGTAATTAAAATTTGCGACAGTAAAAAATTATTTTTTGAATAATTTACTATAGAAAAGGCAATCCCTGGGATATTTAAAATTTGCGACAGTAAAAAATTATTTTTTGAATAATTTACTATAGAAAAGGCAATCCCTGGCGTAATTAAAATTTGCGACAGTAAAAAATTATTTTTTGAATAATTTACTATAGAAAAGCCAATCCCTGGCGTAATTAAAATTTGCGACAGTAGAAAATTATTTTTTGAATAATTTACTATAGAAAAGGCAATCCCTGGCGCACTTAAAATTTGCGAGAGTAAAAAATTATTTTTTGAATAATTTACTATAGAAAAGGCAATCCCTGGCGCAATTAAAATTTGCGACAGTAAAAAATTATTTTTTGCAAAATTTACTATAGAAAAGGCAATCCCTGGCGTAATTAAAATTTGCGACAGTATAAAATTATTTTTTGAATAATTTACTATAGAAAAGGCAATCCCTGGCGCACTTAAAATTTGCGACAGTAGAAAATTATTTTTTGAATAATTTACTGTAGAAAAGGCAATCCCTGGCTCAATTAAAATTTGCGACAGTAGAAAATTATTTTTTGAAAAATTTACTGTAGAAAAGGCAATCCCTGGCGCAATTAAAATTTGCGACAGTAGAAAATTATTTTTTGAATAATTTACTATAGAAAAGGCAATCCCTGGCGCACTTAAAATTTGCGACAGTAAAAAATTATTTTGTGAGAAATTTACTATAGACAAGGCAATCCCTGGGATATTTAAAATTTGCGACATCAGAAAATTATTTTTTGAATAATTTACTATAGAAAAGGCAATCCCTGGCGTAATTAAAATTTGCGACAGTAGAAAATTATTTTTTGAATAATTTACTATAGAAAAGGCAATCCCTGGCGCAATTAAAATTTGCGACAGTAAAAAATTATTTTTTGCAAAATTTACTATAGAAAAGGCAATCCCTGGCGCACTTAAAATTTGCGACAGTAAAAAATTATTTTTTGAATAATTTACTATAGAAAAGGCAATCCCTGGCGTAATTAAAATTTGCGACAGTATAAAATTATTTTTTGAATGATTTACTATAGAAAAGGCAATCCCTGGCGCAATTAAAATTTGCGACAGTAGAAAATTATTTTTTGAATAATTTACTATAGAAAAGGCAATCCCTGGCGTAGTTAAAATTTGCGACAGTAAAAAATTATTTTTTGAATAATTTACTATAGAAAAGGCAATCCCTGGCGCACTTAAAATTTGCGACAGTAAAAAATTATTTTTTGAATAATTTACTATAGAAAAGGCAATCCCTGGCGTAATTAAAATTTGCGACAGTATAAAATTATTTTTTGAATAATTTACTATAGAAAAGGCAATCCCTGGCCAATTAAAATTTGCGACAGTAAAAAATTATTTTGTGAGAAATTTACTATAGAAAAGGCAATCCCTGGCGCACTTAAAATTTGCGACAATAGAAAATTATTTTTTGAAAAATTTACTATAGAAAAGGCAATCCCTGGCGTAATTAAAATTTGCGACAGTATAAATTTATTTTTTGAATAATTTACTATATAAAAGGCAATCCCTGGCGCACTTAATATTTGCGACAGTAAAAAATTATTTTTTGAATAATTTACTATAGAAAAGGCAATCCCTGGCGCACTTAAAATTTGCGACAGTAAAAAATTATTTTTTGCAAAATTTACTATAGAAAAGGCAATCCCTGGCGCAATTAAAATTTGCGACAGTAGAAAATTATTTTTTGAATAATTTACTATAGAAAAGGCAATCCCTGGCGCACTTAAAATTTGCGACAGTAAAAAATTATTTTGTGAGAAATTTACTATAGAAAAGGCAATCCCTGGGATATTTAAAATTTGCGACAGTAGAAAATTATTTTTTGAATAATTTACTACAGAAAAGGCAATCCCTGGCGTAATTAAAATTTGCGACAGTAGAAAATTATTTTTTGAATAATTTACTATAGAAAAGGCAATCCCTGGCGCAATTAAAATTTGCGACAGTAAAAAATTATTTTTTGCAAAATTTACTATAGAAAAGGCAATCCCTGTCGCACTTAAAATTTGCGACAGTAAAAAATTATTTTTTGAATAATTTACTATAGAAAAGGCAATCCCTGGCGTAATTAAAATTTGCGACAGTATAAAATTATTTTTTGAATGATTTACTATAGAAAAGGCAATCCCTGGCGCAATTAAAATTTGCGACAGTAGAAAATTATTTTTTGAATAATTTACTATAGAAAAGGCAATCCCTGGCGTAATTAAAATTTGCGACAGTAAAAAATTATTTTGTGAGAAATTTACTATAGAAAAGGCAATCCCTGGCGCACTTAAAATTTGCGACAATAGAAAATTATTTTTTGAAAAATTTACTATAGAAAAGGCAATCCCTGGCGTAATTAAAATTTGCGACAGTATAAAATTATTTTTTGAATAATTTACTAAAGAAAAGGCAATCCCTGGCGTAATTAAAATTTGCGACAGTATAAAATTATTTTTTGAATAATTTACTATAGAAAAGGCAATCCCTGGCGCAATTAAAATTTGCGACAGTTGAAAATTATTTTTTGAATAATTTACTATAGAAAAGGCAATCCCTGGCGCAATTAAAATTTGCGACAGTAAAAAATTATTTTTTGCAAAATTTACTATAGAAAAGGCAATCCCTGGCGCACTTAAAATTTGCGACAGTAAAAAATTATTTTGTGAGAAATTTACTATAGAAAAGGCAATCCCTGGCGCACTTAAAATTTGCGACAGTAGAAAATTATTTTTTGAAAAATTTACTATAGAAGAGACAATCCCTGGCGTAATTAAAATTTGCGACAGTATAAAATTATTTTTTGAATAATTTACTATAGAAAAGGCAATCCCTGGCGTAATTAAAATTTGCGACAGTATAAAATTATTTTTTGAATAATTTACTATAGAAAAGGCAATCCCTGGCGTAATTAAAATTTGCGACAGTTGAAAATTATTTTTTGAATAATTTACTATAGAAAAGGCAATCCCTGGCCTAATTAAAATTTTCGACAGTAAAAAATTAATATTTTGAAAAATTTACTGTAGAAAAGGCAATCCCTGGCGCAATTAAAATTTGCGACAGTAGAAAATTATTTTTTGAAAAATTTACTGTAGAAAAGGCAATCCCTGGCGCAATTAAAATTTGCGACAGTAGAAAATTATTTTTTGAATAATTTACTATAGAAAAGGCAATCCATGGCGCACTTAAAATTTGCGACAGTAAAAAATTATTTTGTGAGAAATTTACTATAGAAAAGGCAATCCCTGGGATATTTAAAATTTGCGACAGTAGAAAATTATTTTTTGAATAATTTAGTATAGAAAAGGCAATCCCTGGCGCAATTAAAATTTGCGACAGTAGAAAATTATTTTTTGAATAATTTACTATAGAAAAGGCAATCCCTGGCGTAATTAAAATTTGCGACAGTAAAAAATTATTTTTTGAATAATTTACTATAGAAAAGGCAATCCCTGGCGTAATTAAAATTTGCGACAGTAGAAAATTATTTTTTGAATAATTTACTATAGAAAAGGCAATCCCTGGCGTAATTAAAATTTGCGACAGTTGAAAATTATTTTTTGAATAATTTACTATAGAAAAGGCAATCCCTGGCGTAATTAAAATTTGCGACAGTATAAAATTATTTTTTGAATAATTTACTATAGAAAAGGCAATCCCTGGCGTAATTAAAATTTGCGACAGTAGAAAATTATTTTTTGAATAATTTTCTATAGAAAAGGCAATCCCTGGCGCAATTAAAATTTGCGACAGTAGAAAATTATTTTTTGAATAATTTACTATAGAAAAGGCAATCCCTGGCGCAATTAAAATTTGCGACAGTAGAAAATTATTTTTTGAATAATTTACTATAGAAAAGGCAATCCCTGGCGTAATTAAAATTTGCGACAGTTGAAAATTATTTTTTGAATAATTTACTATAGAAAAGGCAATCCCTGGCGTAATTAAAATTTGCGACAGTATAAAATTATTTTTTGAATAATTTACTATAGAAAAGGCAATCCCTGGCGTAATTAAAATTTGCGACAGTAGAAAATTATTTTTTGAATAATTTACTATAGAAAAGGCAATCCCTGGCGCAATTAAAATTTGCGACAGTAGAAAATTATTTTTTGAATAATTTACTATAGAAAAGGCAATCCCTGGCGCACTTAAAATTTGCGACAGTAGAAAATTATTTTTTGAATAATTTACTGTAGAAAAGGCAATCCCTGGCTCAATTAAAATTTGCGACAGTAGAAAATTATTTTTTGAAAAATTTACTGTAGAAAAGGCAATCCCTGGCGCAATTAAAATTTGCGACAGTAGAAAATTATTTTTTGAATAATTTACTATAGAAAAGGCAATCCCTGGCGCACTTAAAATTTGCGACAATAAAAAATTATTTTGTGAGAAATTTACTATAGAAAAGGCAATCCCTGGGATATTTAAAATTTGCGACAGTAGAAAATTATTTTTTGAATAATTTACTATAGAAAAGGCAATCCCTGGCGTAATTAAAATTTGCGACAGTAGAAAATTATTTTTTGAATAATTTACTATAGAAAAGGCAATCCCTGGCGCAATTAAAATTTGCGACAGTAAAAAATTATTTTTTGCAAAATTTACTATAGAAAAGGCAATCCCTGGCGCACTTAAAATTTGCGACAGTAAAAAAATATTTTTTGAATAATTTACTATAGAAAAGGCAATCCCTGGCGTAATTAAAATTTGCGACAGTATAAAATTATTTTTTGGATGATTTACTATAGAAAAGGCAATCTATGGCGCAACTAAAATTTGCGACAGTAGAAAATTATTTTTTGAATAATTTACTATAGAAAAGGCAATCCCTGGCGTAATTAAAATTTGCGACAGTAAAAAATTATTTTTTGAATAATTTACTATAGAAAAGGCAATCCCTGGCGCACTTAAAATTTGCGACAGTAAAAAATTATTTTTTGAATAATTTACTATAGAAAAGGCAATCCCTGGCGTAATTAAAATTTGCGACAGTAAAAAATTATTTTGTGAGAAATTTACTATAGAAAAGGCAATCCCTGGGATATTTAAAATTTGCGACAGTAGAAAATTATTTTTTGAATAATTTACTATAGAAAAGGCAATCCCTGGCGCAATTAAAATTTGCGACAGTAGAAAATTATTTTTTGAATAATTTACTATAGAAAAGGCAATCCCTGGCGTAATTAAAATTTGCGACAGTAAAAAATTATTTTTTGAATAATTTACTATAGAAAAGGCAATCCCGGGCGTAATTAAAATTTGCGACAGTAGAAAATTATTTTTTGAATAATTTACTATAGAAAAGGCAATCCCTGGCGTAATTAAAATTTGCGACAGTTGAAAATTATTTTTTGAATAATTTACTATAGAAAAGGCAATCCCTGGCGTAATTAAAATTTGCGACAGTAAAAAATTATTTTTTGAATAATTTACTATAGAAAAGGCAATCCCTGGCGCACTTAAAATTTGCGACAGTAAAAAATTATTTTTTGAATAATTTACTATAGAAAAGGCAATCCCTGGCGTAATTAAAATTTGCGACAGTAAAAAATTATTTTGTGAGAAATTTACTATAGAAAAGGCAATCCCTGGGATATTTAAAATTTGCGACAGTAGAAAATTATTTTTTGAATAATTTACTATAGAAAAGGCAATCCCTGGCGCAATTAAAATTTGCGACAGTAGAAAATTATTTTTTGAATAATTTACTATAGAAAAGGCAATCCCTGGCGTAATTAAAATTTGCGACAGTAAAAAATTATTTTTTGAATAATTTACTATAGAAAAGGCAATCCCGGGCGTAATTAAAATTTGCGACAGTAGAAAATTATTTTTTGAATAATTTACTATAGAAAAGGCAATCCCTGGCGTAATTAAAATTTGCGACAGTTGAAAATTATTTTTTGAATAATTTACTATAGAAAAGGCAATCCCTGGCGTAATTAAAATTTGCGACAGTATAAAATTATTTTTTGAATAATTTACTATAGAAAAGGCAATCCCTGGCGTAATTAAAATTTGCGACAGTAGAAAATTATTTTTTGAATAATTTACTATAGAAAAGGCAGTCCCTGGCGCAATTAAAATTTGCGACAGTAGAAAATTATTTTTTGAATAATTTACTATAGAAAAGGCAATCCCTGGCGCAATTAAAATTTGCGACAGTAGAAAATTATTTTTTGAATAATTTACTGTAGAAAAGGCAATCCCTGGCGTAATTAAAATTTGCGACAGTTGAAAATTATTTTTTGAATAATTTACTATAGAAAAGGCAATCCCTGGCGTAATTAAAATTTGCGACAGTATAAAATTATTTTTTGAATAATTTACTATAGAAAAGGCAATCCCTGGCGTAATTAAAATTTGCGACAGTAGAAAATTATTTTTTGAATAATTTACTATAGAAAAGGCAATCCCTGGCGCAATTAAAATTTGCGACAGTAGAAAATTATTTTTTGAATAATTTACTATAGAAAAGGCAATCCCTGGCGCACTTAAAATTTGCGACAGTAAAAAATTATTTTGTGAGAAATTTACTATAGAAAAGGCAATCGCTGGGATATTTAAAATTTGCGACAGTAGAAAATTATTTTTTGAATAATTTACTATAGAAAAGGCAATCCCTGGCGTAATTAAAATTTGCGACAGTAGAAAATTATTTTTTGAATAATTTACTATAGAAAAGGCAATCCCTGGCGTAATTAAAATTTGCGACAGTAGAAAATTATTTTTGAATAATTTACTATAGAAAAGGCAATCCCTGGCGCAATTAAAATTTGCGACAGTAGAAAATTATTTTTTGAATAATTTACTATTGAAAAGGCAATCCCTGGCGCAATTAAAATTTGCGACAGTAGAAAATTATTTTTGAATAATTTACTATAGAAAAGGCAATCCGTGGCGCAATTAAAATTTGCGACAGTAGAAAATTATTTTTTGAATAATTTACTATAGAAAAGGCAATCCCTGGCGTAATTAAAATTTGCGATAGTTGAAAATTATTTTTTGAATATTTTACTATAGAAAAGGCAATCCCTGGCGTAGTTAAAATTTGCGGCAGTATAAAATTATTTTTTGAATAATTTACTATAGAAAAGGCAATCCCTGGCGTAATTAAAATTTGCGACAGTATAAAATTATTTTTTGAATAATTTACTATAGAAAAGGCAGTCGCTGGCGCAATTAAAATTTGCGACAGTTGAAAATTATTTTTTGAATAATCTACTATAGAAAAGGCAATCCCTGGCCTAATTAAAATTTTCGACAGTAAAAAATTAATATTTTGAAAAATGTACTGTAGAAAAGGCAATCCGTGGCGCAATTAAAATTTGCGACAGTAGAAATTATTTTTGAAAAATTTACTGTAGAAAAGGCAATCCCTGGCGCAATTAAAATTTGCGACAGTAGAAAATTATTTTTTGAATAATTTACTAAAGAAAAGGCAATCCATGGCGCACTTAAAATTTGCGACAGTAAAAAATTATTTTGTGAGAAATTTACTATAGAAAAGGCAATCCCTGGGATATTTAAAATTTGCGACAGTAGAAAATTATTTTTTGAATAATTTACTATAGAAAAGGCAATCCCTGGCGCAATTAAAATTTGCGACAGTAGAAAATTATTTTTTGAATAATTTACTATAGAAAAGGCAATCCCTGGCGTAATTAAAATTTGCGACAGAAAAAATTATTTTTTGAATAATTTACTATAGAAAAGGCAATCCCTGGCGTAATTAAAATTTGCGACAGTAGAAAATTATTTTTTGAATAATTTACTATAGAAAAGGCAGTCCCTGGCGTAATTAAAATTTGCGACAGTTGAAAATTATTTTTTGAATAATTTACTATAGAAAAGGCAATCCCTGGCGTAATTAAAATTTGCGACAGTATAAAATTATTTTTTGAATAATTTACTATAGAAAAGGCAATCCCTGGCGTAATTAAAATTTGCGACAGTAGAAAATTATTTTTTGAATAATTTACTATAGAAAAGGCAATCCCTGGCGCAATTAAAATTTGCGACAGTAGAAAATTATTTTTTGAATAATTTACTATAGAAAAGGCAATCCCTGGCGCAATTAAAATTTGCGACAGTAGAAAATTATTTTTTGAATAATTTACTATAGAAAAGGCAATCCCTGGCGTAATTAAAATTTGCGACAGTTGAAAATTATTTTTTGAATAATTCACTATAGAAAAGCCAATCCCTGGCGTAATTAAAATTTGCGACAGTATAAAATTATTTTTTGAATAATTTACTATAGAAAAGCAATCCCTGGCGTAATTAAAATTTGCGACAGTAGAAAATTATTTTTTGAATAATTTACTATAGAAAAGGCAATCCCTGGCGCAATTAAAATTTGCGACAGTAGAAAATTATTTTTTGAATAATTTACTATAGAAAAGGCAATCCCTGGCGCACTTAAAATTATCGACAGTAAAAAATTATTTTGTGAGAAATTTACTATAGAAAAGGCAATCGCTGGGATATTTAAAATTTGCGACAGTAGAAAATTATTTTTTGAATAATTTACTATAGAAAAGGCAATCCCTGGCGTAATTAAAATTTGCGACAGTAGAAAATTATTTTTTGAATAATTTACTATAGAAAAGGCAATCCCTGGCGTAATTAAAATTTGCGACAGTAGAAAATTATTTTTTGAATAATTTACTATAGAAAAGGCAATCCCTGGCGCAATTAAAATTTGCGACAGTAGAAAATTATTTTTTGAATAATTTACTATAGAAAAGGCAATCCCTGGCGCAATTAAAATTGGTGACAGTAGAAAATTATTTTTTGAATAATTTACTATAGAAAAGGCAATCCCTGGCGCAATTAAAATTTGCGACAGTAGAAAATTATTTTTTGAATAATTTACTATAGAAAAGGCAATCCCTGGCGTAATTAAAATTTGCGACAGTTGAAAATTATTTTTTGAATAATTTACTATAGAAAAGGCAATCCCTGGCGTAATTAAAATTTGCGGCAGTATAAAATTATTTTTTGAATAATTTACTATAGAAAAGGCAATCCCTGGCGTAATTAAAATTTGCGACAGTAGAAAATTATTTTTTGAATAATCTACAATAGAAAAGGCAATGCCTGGCGCAATTAAAATTTGCGACAGTAGAAAATTATTTTTTGAATAATTTACTATAGAAAAGGCAATCCCTGGCGCACTTAAAATTTGCGACAGTAAAAAATTATTTTGTGAGAAATTTACTATAGAAAAGGCAATCCCTGGGATATTTAAAATTTGCGACATTAGAAAATTATTTTTTGAATAATTTACTATAGAAAAGGCAATCCCTGGCGTAATTAAAATTTGCGACAGTATAAAATTATTTTTTGAATAATTTACTATAGAAAAGGCAATCCCTGGCGCACTTAAAATTTGCGACAGTAAAAAATTATTTTTTGAGTAATTTACTATAGAAAAGGCAATCCCTGGCGTAATTAAAATTTGCGACAGTTGAAAATTATTTTTTGAATAATTTACTATAGAAAAGGCAATCCCTGGCGCACTTAAAATTATCGACAGTAAAAAATTATTTTGTGAGAAATTTACTATAGAAAAGGCAATCGCTGGGATATTTAAAATTTGCGACAGTAGAAAATTATTTTTTGAATAATTTACTATAGAAAAGGCAATCCCTGGCGTAATTAAAATTTGCGACAGTAGAAAATAATTTTTTGAATAATTTACTATAGAAAAGGCAATCCCTGGCGTAATTAAAATTTGCGACAGTAGAAAATTATTTTTTGAATAATTTACTATAGAAAAGGCAATTCCTGGCGCAATTAAAATTTGCGACAGTAGAAAATTATTTTTTGAATAATTTACTATAGAAAAGGCAATCCCTGGCGCAATTAAAATTTGTGACAGTAGAAAATTATTTTTTGAATAATTTACTATAGAAAAGGCAATCCCTGGCGCAATTAAAATTTGCGACAGTAGAAAATTATTTTTTGAATAATTTACTATAGAAAAGGCAATCCCTGGCGTAATTAAAATTAGCGACAGTTGAAAATTATTTTTTGAATAATTTACTATAGAAAAGGCAATCCCTGGCGTAATTAAAATTTGCGGCAGTATAAAATTATTTTTTGAATAATTTACTATAGAAAAGGCAATCCCTGGCGTAATTAAAATTTGCGACAGTAGAAAATTATTTTTTGAATAATCTACAATGGAAAAGGCAATCCTTGGCGCAATTAAAATTTGCGACAGTAGAAAATTATTTTTTGAATAATTTACTATAGAAAAGGCAATCCCTGGCGCACTTAAAATTTGCGACAGTAAAAAATTATTTTGTGAGAAATTTACTATAGAAAAGGCAATCCCTGGGATATTTAAAATTTGCGACAGTAGAAAATTATTTTTTGAATAATTTACTATAGAAAAGGCAATCCCTGGCGTAATTAAAATTTGCGACAGTATAAAATTATTTTTTGAATAATTTACTATAGAAAAGGCAATCCCTGGCGCACTTAAAATTTGCGACAGTAAAAAATTATTTTTTGAATAATTTACTATAGAAAAGGCAATCCCTGGCGTAATTAAAATTTGCGACAGTTGAAAATTATTTTTTGAATAATTTACTATAGAAAAGGCAATCCCTGGCGTAATTAAAATTTGCTACAATAAAAAATTATTTTTTGAATAATTTACTATAGAAAAGCCAATCCCTGGCGTAATTAAAATTTGCGTCAGTATAAAATTATTTTTTGAATAATTTACTATAGAAAAGGCAATCCCTGGCGTATTTAAAATTTGCGACAGTATAAAATTATTTTTTGAAAAATTTACTATAGAAAAGGCAATCCCTGGCGCACTTAAAATTTGCGACAGTAAAAAATTATTTTTTGAATAATTTACCATAGAAAAGGCAATCCCTGGCGCAATTACAATTTGCGACAGTTGAAAATTATTTTTTGAATAATTTACTACAGAAAAGGCAATCCCTGGCGCAATTAAAATTTGTGACAGTAAAAAATTATTTTTTGCAAAATTTACTATAGAAAAGGCAATCCCTGGCGCACTTAAAATTTGCGACAGTAAAAAATTATTTTTTGAATAATTTACTATAGAAAAGGCAATCCCTGGCGTAATTAAAATTTGCGACAGTTGAAAATTATTTTTTGAATAATTTACTATAGAAAAGGCAATCCCTGGCGTATTTAAAATTTGCGACAGTAGAAAAATATTTTTTGAATAATTTACTGTAGAAAAGGAAATCCCTGGCGCAATTAAAACTTGCGATAGTAAAAAATTATTTTTTGAATAATTTACTATAGAAAAGGCAATCCCTGGCGTAATTAAAATTTGCGACAGTAAAAAATTATTTTTTGCAAAATTTACTATAGAAAAGGCAATCCCTGGCGCACTTAAAATTTGCGACAGTAAAAAATTATTTTTTGAATAATTTACTATAGAAAAGGCAATCCCTGGCGTAGTTAAAATTTGCGACAGTAGAACATTATTTTTTGAATAATTTACTATAGAAAAGGCAATCCCTGGGATATTTAAAATTTGCGACAGTAGAAAATTATTTTTTGAATAATTTACTAAAGAAAAGGCAATGCCTGGCGCACTTAAAATTTGCGACAGTAAAAAATTATTTTTTGAATAATTTACTATAGAAAAGGCAATCCCTGGCGTAATTAAAATTTGCGACAGTAAAAAATTATTTTTTGAATAATTTACTAAAGAAAAGGCAATCCCTGGCGCACTTAAAATTTGCGACAGTAAAAAATTATTTTTTGAATAATTTACTATAGAAAAGGCAATCCCTGGCGTAATTAAAATTTGCGACAGTAGAAAATTATTTTTTGAATAATTTACTATAGAAAAGGCAATCCCTGGCGTAATTAAAATTTGCGACAGTATAAAATTATTTTTTGTATAATTTACTATAGAAAAGGCAATCCCTGGCGCACTTAAAATTTGCGACAGTAGAAAATTATTTTTTGAATAATTTACTATAGAAAAGGCAATCCCTGGCGCAATTAAAATTTGCGACAGTAGAAAATTATTTTTTGAATAATTTACTATAGAAAAGGCAATCCCTGGCGTAATTAAAATTTGCGACAGTTGAAAATTATTTTTTGAATAATTTACTATAGAAAAGGCAATCCCTGGCGTAATTAAAATTTGCGACAGTATAAAATTATTTTTTGAATAATTTACTATAGAAAGGCAATCCCTGGCGCACTTAAAATTTTCCACAGTAAAAAATTATTTTTTGAATAATTTACTATAGAAAAGGCAATCCCTGGCGCACTTAAAATTTGCGACAGAAAAAAAATTATTTTTTGAATAATTTACTATAGAAAAGGCAATACTTGGGATATTTAAAATTTGCGACAGTAAAACATTTTTTTTTGAATAATTTACTATAGAAAAGGCAATCCCTGGCGTAATTAAAATTTGCGACAGTAAAAAATTATTTTTTGAATAATTTACTATAGAAAAGGCAATCCCTGGCGTAATTAAAATTTGCGACAGTAGAAAATTATTTTTTGAATAATTTACTATAGAAAAGGCAATCCCTGGCGCACTTAAAATTTGCGACAGTAAAAAATTATTTTTTGAATAATTTACTATAGAAAAGGCAATCCTTGGCGTAATTAAAATTTGCGACAGTAGAAAATTATTTTTTGAATAATTTACTATAGAAAACGCAATCCCTGGCGTATTTAAAATTTGCGACAGTAAAAAATTATTTTTTGAATAATTTACTATAGAAAAGGCAATCCCTGGCGTAATTAAAATTTGCGACAGTAAAGAATTATTTTTTGAATAATTTACTATAGAAAAGGCAATCCCTGGCGCAATTAAAATTTGCGACAGTAGAAAATTATTTTTTGAATAATTTACTATAGAAAAGGCAATCCCTGGCGCACTTAAAATTTGCGACAGTAAAAAATTATTTTTTGCAAAATATACTCTAGAAAAGGCAATCCCTGGCGTAATTAAAATTTGCGACAGTAAAAAATTATTTTTTGAATAATTTACTATAGAAAAGGCAATCCCTGGCGCACTTAAAATTTGCGACAGTTGAAAATTATTTTTTGAATAATTTACTATAGAAAAGGCAATCCCTAGCGTATTTAAAATTTGCGACAGTAAAAAATTATTTTTTGAATAATTTACTATAGAAAAGGCAATCCCTGGCGTATTTAAAATTTGCGACAGTAGAAAATTATTTTTTGAATAATTTACTATAGAAAAGGCAATCCCTGGGTTATTTAAAATTTGCGACAGTAAAAAATTATTTTTTGAATAATTTACTATAGAAAAGGCAATCCCTGGCGTAATTAAAATTTGCGACAGTAAAGAATTATTTTTTGAATAATTTACTATAGAAAAGGCAATCCCTGGCGCAATTAAAATTTGCGACAGTAGAAAATTATTTTTTGAATAATTTACTATAGAAAAGGCAATCCCTGGCGCACTTAAAATTTGCGACAGTAAAAAATTATTTTTTGCAAAATTTACTATAGAAAAGGCAATACCTGGCGCACTTAAAATTTGCGACAGTAAAAAATTATTTTTTGAATAATTTACTATAGAAAAGGCAATCCCTGGCGTAATTAAAATTTGCGACAGTATAAAATTATTTTTTGAATAATTTACTGTAGAAAAGGCAATCCCTGGCGCACTTAAAATTTGCGACAGTAGAAAATTATTTTTTGAATAATTTAATATAGAAAAGGCAATCCCTGGCGCAATTAAAATTTGCGACAGTAGAAAATTATTTTTTGAATAATTTACTATAGAAAAGGCAATCCCTGGGATATTTAAAATTTGCGACAGTAAAAAATTATTTTTTGAATAATTTACTATAGAAAAGGCAATCCCTGGCGTAGTTAAAATTTGCGACAGTAAAAAATTATTTTTTGAATAATTTACTATAGAAAAGCCAATCCCTGGCGTAATTAAAATTTGCGACAGTAGAAAATTATTTTTTGAATAATTTACTATAGAAAAGGCAATCCCTGGCGCTCTTAAAATTTCCGACAGTAAAAAATTATTTTTTGAATAATTTACTATAGAAAAGGCAATCCCTGGCGTAATTAAAATTTTCGACAGTAGAAAATTATTTTTTGAATAATATACTATAGAAAAGGCAATTCCTGGCGCAATTAAAATTTGCGACAGTAGAAAATTATTTTTTGAATAATTTACTATAGAAAAGCCAATCCCTGGCGTAATTAAAATTTGCGACAGTAAAAAATTATTTTTTGAATAATTTACTATAGAAAAGGCAATCCCTGGCGCACTTAAAATTTGCGACAGTAAAAAATTATTTTTTGAATAATTTACTACAGAAAAGGCAATCCCTGGCGCACTTAAAATTTGCGACAGTAAAAAATTATTTTTCGTAAAATTTACTATAGAAAAGGCAATACCTGGCGCACTTAAAATTTGCGACAGTAAAAAATTATTTTTTGAATAATTTACTATAGAAAAGGCAATCCCTGGAATTTGCGACAGTTGAAAATTATTTTTTGAATAATTTACTATAGAAAAGGCAATCCCTGGCGCAATTAAAATTTGCGACAGTAAAAAATTATTTTTTGCAAAATTTACTATAGAAAAGGCAATCCCTGGGGTAATTAAAATTTGCGACAGTATAAAATTATTTTTTGAATAATTTACTATAGAAAAGGCAATCCCTGGCGCACTTAAAATTTTCGACAGTAAAAAATTCTTTTTTTAGAATAATTTACTATAGAAAAGGCAATCCTTGGCGCAATTAAAATTTGCGACAGTAGAAAGTTATTTTTTGAATAATTTACTATAGAAAAGGCAATCCCTGGCGTAATTAAAATTTGCGACAGTAAAAAATTATTTTTTGAATAATTTACTATAGAAAAGGCAATCCCTGGCGCACTTAAAATTTGCGACAGTAAAAAATTATTTTTTGAATAATTTATTATAGAAAAGGCAATCCCTGGCGTAATTAAAATTTGCGACAGTATAAAATTATTTTTTGAATAATTTACTATAGAAAAGGCAATCCCTGGCGTAATTAAAATTTTCGACAGTAAAAAATTAATATTTTGAATAATTTACTGTAGAAAAGGCAATCCCTGGCGCAATTAAAATTTGCGACAGTAGAAAATTATTTTTTGAATAATTTACTGTAGAAAAGGCAATCCCTGGCGCAATTAAAATTTGCGACAGTAGAACATTATTTTTTGAAAAATTTACTGTAGAAAAGGCAATCCCTGGCGCACTTAAAATTTGCGACAGTAAAAAATTATTTTTTGAATAATTTACTATAGAAAAGGCAATCCCTGGCGCACTTAAAATTTGCGACAGTAAAAAACTATTTTTTGAATAATTTACTATAGAAAAGGCAATCCCTGGCGCAATTAAAATTTGCGACAGTAGAAAATTATTTTTTGAATAATTTACTATAGAAAAGGCAATCCCTGGCGTAATTAAAATTTGCGACAGTATAAAATTATTTTTTGAATAATTTACTGTAGAAAAGGCAATCCCTGGCGCACTTAAAATTTGCGACAGTAGAAAATTATTTTTTGAATAATTTAATATAGAAAAGGCAATCCCTGGCGCAATTAAAATTTGCGACAGTAGAAAATTATTTTTTGAATAATTTACTATAGAAAAGGCAATCCCTGGGATATTTAAAATTTGCGACAGTAAAAAATTATTTTTTGAATAATTTACTATAGAAAAGGCAATCCCTGGCGTAGTTAAAATTTGCGACAGTAAAAAATTATTTTTTGAATAATTTACTATAGAAAAGCCAATCCCTGGCGTAATTAAAATTTGCGACAGTAGAAAATTATTTTTTGAATAATTTACTATAGAAAAGGCAATCCCTGGCGCTCTTAAAATTTCCGACAGTAAAAAATTATTTTTTGAATAATTTACTATAGAAAAGGCAATCCCTGGCGTAATTAAAATTTTCGACAGTAGAAAATTATTTTTTGAATAATTTACTATAGAAAAGGCAATCCCTGGCGCAATTAAAATTTGCGACAGTAGAAAATTATTTTTTGAATAATTTACTATAGAAAAGGCAATCCCTGGCGTAATTAAAATTTGCGACAGTAAAAAATTATTTTTTGAATAATTTACTATAGAAAAGGCAATCCCTGGCGCACTTAAAATTTGCGACAGTAAAAAATTATTTTTTGAATAATTTACTACAGAAAAGGCAATCCCTGGCGCACTTAAAATTTGCGACAGTAAAAAATTATTTTTCGTAAAATTTACTATAGAAAAGGCAATACCTGGCGCACTTAAAATTTGCGACAGTAAAAAATTATTTTTTGAATAATTTACTATAGAAAAGGCAATCCCTGGCGTAATTAAAATTTGCGACAGTTGAAAATTATTTTTTGAATAATTTACTATAGAAAAGGCAATCCCTGGCGCAATTAAAATTTGCGACAGTAAAAAATTATTTTTTGCAAAATTTACTATAGAAAAGGCAATCCCTGGGGTAATTAAAATTTGCGACAGTATAAAATTATTTTTTGAATAATTTACTATAGAAAAGGCAATCCCTGGCGCACTTAAAATTTTCGACAGTAAAAAATTCTTTTTTGAATAATTTACTATAGAAAAGGCAATCCTTGGCGCAATTAAAATTTGCGACAGTAGAAAGTTATTTTTTGAATAATTTACTATAGAAAAGGCAATCCCTGGCGCAATTAAAATTTGCGACAGTAGAAAATTATTTTTTGAATAATTTACTATAGAAAAGGCAATCCCTGGCGTAATTAAAATTTGCGACAGAAAAAATTATTTTTTGAATAATTTACTATAGAAAAGGCAATCCCTGGCGTAATTAAAATTTGCGACAGTAGAAAATTATTTTTTGAATAATTTACTATAGAAAAGGCAGTCCCTGGCGTAATTAAAATTTGCGACAGTTGAAAATTATTTTTTGAATAATTTACTATAGAAAAGGCAATCCCTGGCGTAATTAAAATTTGCGACAGTATAAAATTATATTTTGAATAATTTACTATAGAAAAGGCAATCCCTGGCGTAATTAAAATTTGCGACAGTAGAAAATTATTTTTTGAATAATTTACTATAGAAAAGGCAATCCCTGGCGCAATTAAAATTTGCGACAGTAGAAAATTATTTTTTGAATAATTTACTATAGAAAAGGCAATCCCTGGCGCAATTAAAATTTGCGACAGTAGAAAATTATTTTTTGAATAATTTACTATAGAAAAGGCAATCCCTGGCGTAATTAAAATTTGCGACAGTTGAAAATTATTTTTTGAATAATTCACTATAGAAAAGCCAATCCCTGGCGTAATTAAAATTTGCGACAGTATAAAATTATTTTTTGAATAATTTACTATAGAAAAGCAATCCCTGGCGTAATTAAAATTTGCGACAGTAGAAAATTATTTTTTGAATAATTTACTATAGAAAAGGCAATCCCTGGCGCAATTAAAATTTGCGACAGTAGAAAATTATTTTTTGAATAATTTACTATAGAAAAGGCAATCCCTGGCGCACTTAAAATTATCGACAGTAAAAAATTATTTTGTGAGAAATTTACTATAGAAAAGGCAATCGCTGGGATATTTAAAATTTGCGACAGTAGAAAATTATTTTTTGAATAATTTACTATAGAAAAGGCAATCCCTGGCGTAATTAAAATTTGCGACAGTAGAAAATTATTTTTTGAATAATTTACTATAGAAAAGGCAATCCCTGGCGTAATTAAAATTTGCGACAGTAGAAAATTATTTTTTGAATAATTTACTATAGAAAAGGCAATCCCTGGCGCAATTAAAATTTGCGACAGTAGAAAATTATTTTTTGAATAATTTACTATAGAAAAGGCAATCCCTGGCGCAATTAAAATTGGTGACAGTAGAAAATTATTTTTTGAATAATTTACTATAGAAAAGGCAATCCCTGGCGCAATTAAAATTTGCGACAGTAGAAAATTATTTTTTGAATAATTTACTATAGAAAAGGCAATCCCTGGCGTAATTAAAATTTGCGACAGTTGAAAATTATTTTTTGAATAATTTACTATAGAAAAGGCAATCCCTGGCGTAATTAAAATTTGCGGCAGTATAAAATTATTTTTTGAATAATTTACTATAGAAAAGGCAATCCCTGGCGTAATTAAAATTTGCGACAGTAGAAAATTATTTTTTGAATAATCTACAATAGAAAAGGCAATCCCTGGCGCAATTAAAATTTGCGACAGTAGAAAATTATTTTTTGAATAATTTACTATAGAAAAGGCAATCCCTGGCGCACTTAAAATTTGCGACAGTAAAAAATTATTTTGTGAGAAATTTACTATAGAAAAGGCAATCCCTGGGATATTTAAAATTTGCGACAGTAGAAAATTATTTTTTGAATAATTTACTATAGAAAAGGCAATCCCTGGCGTAATTAAAATTTGCGACAGTATAAAATTATTTTTTGAATAATTTACTATAGAAAAGGCAATCCCTGGCGCACTTAAAATTTGCGACAGTAAAAAATTATTTTTTGAGTAATTTACTATAGAAAAGGCAATCCCTGGCGTAATTAAAATTTGCGACAGTTGAAAATTATTTTTTGAATAATTTACTATAGAAAAGGCAATCCCTGGCGCACTTAAAATTATCGACAGTAAAAAATTATTTTGTGAGAAATTTACTATAGAAAAGGCAATCGCTGGGATATTTAAAATTTGCGACAGTAGAAAATTATTTTTTGAATAATTTACTATAGAAAAGGCAATCCCTGGCGTAATTAAAATTTGCGACAGTAGAAAATAATTTTTTGAATAATTTACTATAGAAAAGGCAATCCCTGGCGTAATTAAAATTTGCGACAGTAGAAAATTATTTTTTGAATAATTTACTATAGAAAAGGCAATTCCTGGCGCAATTAAAATTTGCGACAGTAGAAAATTATTTTTTGAATAATTTACTATAGAAAAGGCAATCCCTGGCGCAATTAAAATTTGTGACAGTAGAAAATTATTTTTTGAATAATTTACTATAGAAAAGGCAATCCCTGGCGCAATTAAAATTTGCGACAGTAGAAAATTATTTTTTGAATAATTTACTATAGAAAAGGCAATCCCTGGCGTAATTAAAATTAGCGACAGTTGAAAATTATTTTTTGAATAATTTACTATAGAAAAGGCAATCCCTGGCGTAATTAAACTTTGCGGCAGTATAAAATTATTTTTTGAATAATTTACTATAGAAAAGGCAATCCCTGGCGTAATTAAAATTTGCGACAGTAGAAAATTATTTTTTGAATAATCTACAATGGAAAAGGCAATCCCTGGCGCAATTAAAATTTGCGACAGTAGAAAATTATTTTTTGAATAATTTACTATAGAAAAGGCAATCCCTGGCGCACTTAAAATTTGCGACAGTAAAAAATTATTTTGTGAGAAATTTACTATAGAAAAGGCAATCCCTGGGATATTTAAAATTTGCGACAGTAGAAAATTATTTTTTGAATAATTTACTATAGAAAAGGCAATCCCTGGCGTAATTAAAATTTGCGACAGTATAAAATTATTTTTTGAATAATTTACTATAGAAAAGGCAATCCCTGGCGCACTTAAAATTTGCGACAGTAAAAAATTATTTTTTGAATAATTTACTATAGAAAAGGCAATCCCTGGCGTAATTAAAATTTGCGACAGTTGAAAATTATTTTTTGAATAATTTACTATAGAAAAGGCAATCCCTGGCGTAATTAAAATTTGCTACAATAAAAAATTATTTTTTGAATAATTTACTATAGAAAAGCCAATCCCTGGCGTAATTAAAATTTGCGTCAGTATAAAATTATTTTTTGAATAATTTACTATAGAAAAGGCAATCCCTGGCGTATTTAAAATTTGCGACAGTATAAAATTATTTTTTGAAAAATTTACTATAGAAAAGGCAATCCCTGGCGCACTTAAAATTTGCGACAGTAAAAAATTATTTTTTGAATAATTTACCATAGAAAAGGCAATCCCTGGCGCAATTACAATTTGCGACAGTTGAAAATTATTTTTTGAATAATTTACTACAGAAAAGGCAATCCCTGGCGCAATTAAAATTTGTGACAGTAAAAAATTATTTTTTGCAAAATTTACTATAGAAAAGGCAATCCCTGGCGCACTTAAAATTTGCGACAGTAAAAAATTATTTTTTGAATAATTTACTATAGAAAAGGCAATCCCTGGCGTAATTAAAATTTGCGACAGTTGAAAATTATTTTTTGAATAATTTACTATAGAAAAGGCAATCCCTGGCGTATTTAAAATTTGCGACAGTAGAAAAATATTTTTTGAATAATTTACTGTAGAAAAGGAAATCCCTGGCGCAATTAAAACTTGCGATAGTAAAAAATTATTTTTTGAATAATTTACTATAGAAAAGGCAATCCCTGGCGTAATTAAAATTTGCGACAGTAAAAAATTATTTTTTGCAAAATTTACTATAGAAAAGGCAATCCCTGGCGCACTTAAAATTTGCGACAGTAAAAAATTATTTTTTGAATAATTTACTATAGAAAAGGCAATCCCTGGCGTAGTTAAAATTTGCGACAGTAGAACATTATTTTTTGAATAATTTACTATAGAAAAGGCAATCCCTGGGATATTTAAAATTTGCGACAGTAGAAAATTATTTTTTGAATAATTTACTAAAGAAAAGGCAATGCCTGGCGCACTTAAAATTTGCGACAGTAAAAAATTATTTTTTGAATAATTTACTATAGAAAAGGCAATCCCTGGCGTAATTAAAATTTGCGACAGTAAAAAATTATTTTTTGAATAATTTACTAAAGAAAAGGCAATCCCTGGCGCACTTAAAATTTGCGACAGTAAAAAATTATTTTTTGAATAATTTACTATAGAAAAGGCAATCCCTGGCGTAATTAAAATTTGCGACAGTAGAAAATTATTTTTTGAATAATTTACTATAGAAAAGGCAATCCCTGGCGTAATTAAAATTTGCGACAGTTGAAAATTATTTTTTGAATAATTTACTATAGAAAAGGCAATCCCTGGCGTAATTAAAATTTGCGACAGTATAAAATTATTTTTTGAATAATTTACTATAGAAAGGCAATCCCTGGCGCACTTAAAATTTTCCACAGTAAAAAATTATTTTTTGAATAATTTACTATAGAAAAGGCAATCCCTGGCGCACTTAAAATTTGCGACAGAAAAAAAATTATTTTTTGAATAATTTACTATAGAAAAGGCAATACTTGGGATATTTAAAATTTGCGACAGTAAAACATTTTTTTTTGAATAATTTACTATAGAAAAGGCAATCCCTGGCGTAATTAAAATTTGCGACAGTAAAAAATTATTTTTTGAATAATTTACTATAGAAAAGGCAATCCCTGGCGTAATTAAAATTTGCGACAGTAGAAAATTATTTTTTGAATAATTTACTATAGAAAAGGCAATCCCTGGCGCACTTAAAATTTGCGACAGTAAAAAATTATTTTTTGAATAATTTACTATAGAAAAGGCAATCCTTGGCGTAATTAAAATTTGCGACAGTAGAAAATTATTTTTTGAATAATTTACTATAGAAAACGCAATCCCTGGCGTATTTAAAATTTGCGACAGTAAAAAATTATTTTTTGAATAATTTACTATAGAAAAGGCAATCCCTGGCGTAATTAAAATTTGCGACAGTAAAGAATTATTTTTTGAATAATTTACTATAGAAAAGGCAATCCCTGGCGCAATTAAAATTTGCGACAGTAGAAAATTATTTTTTGAATAATTTACTATAGAAAAGGCAATCCCTGGCGCACTTAAAATTTGCGACAGTAAAAAATTATTTTTTGCAAAATATACTCTAGAAAAGGCAATCCCTGGCGTAATTAAAATTTGCGACAGTAAAAAATTATTTTTTGAATAATTTACTATAGAAAAGGCAATCCCTGGCGCACTTAAAATTTGCGACAGTTGAAAATTATTTTTTGAATAATTTACTATAGAAAAGGCAATCCCTAGCGTATTTAAAATTTGCGACAGTAAAAAATTATTTTTTGAATAATTTACTATAGAAAAGGCAATCCCTGGCGTATTTAAAATTTGCGACAGTAGAAAATTATTTTTTGAATAATTTACTATAGAAAAGGCAATCCCTGGGATATTTAAAATTTGCGACAGTAAAAAATTATTTTTTGAATAATTTACTATAGAAAAGGCAATCCCTGGCGTAATTAAAATTTGCGACAGTAAAGAATTATTTTTTGAATAATTTACTATAGAAAAGGCAATCCCTGGCGCAATTAAAATTTGCGACAGTAGAAAATTATTTTTTGAATAATTTACTATAGAAAAGGCAATCCCTGGCGCACTTAAAATTTGCGACAGTAAAAAATTATTTTTTGCAAAATTTACTATAGAAAAGGCAATACCTGGCGCACTTAAAATTTGCGACAGTAAAAAATTATTTTTTGAATAATTTACTATAGAAAAGGCAATCCCTGGCGTAATTAAAATTTGCGACAGTATAAAATTATTTTTTGAATAATTTACTGTAGAAAAGGCAATCCCTGGCGCACTTAAAATTTGCGACAGTAGAAAATTATTTTTTGAATAATTTAATATAGAAAAGGCAATCCCTGGCGCAATTAAAATTTGCGACAGTAGAAAATTATTTTTTGAATAATTTACTATAGAAAAGGCAATCCCTGGGATATTTAAAATTTGCGACAGTAAAAAATTATTTTTTGAATAATTTACTATAGAAAAGGCAATCCCTGGCGTAGTTAAAATTTGCGACAGTAAAAAATTATTTTTTGAATAATTTACTATAGAAAAGCCAATCCCTGGCGTAATTAAAATTTGCGACAGTAGAAAATTATTTTTTGAATAATTTACTATAGAAAAGGCAATCCCTGGCGCTCTTAAAATTTCCGACAGTAAAAAATTATTTTTTGAATAATTTACTATAGAAAAGGCAATCCCTGGCGTAATTAAAATTTTCGACAGTAGAAAATTATTTTTTGAATAATTTACTATAGAAAAGGCAATCCCTGGCGCAATTAAAATTTGCGACAGTAGAAAATTATTTTTTGAATAATTTACTATAGAAAAGGCAATCCCTGGCGTAATTAAAATTTGCGACAGTAAAAAATTATTTTTTGAATAATTTACTATAGAAAAGGCAATCCCTGGCGCACTTAAAATTTGCGACAGTAAAAAATTATTTTTTGAATAATTTACTACAGAAAAGGCAATCCCTGGCGCACTTAAAATTTGCGACAGTAAAAAATTATTTTTCGTAAAATTTACTATAGAAAAGGCAATACCTGGCGCACTTAAAATTTGCGACAGTAAAAAATTATTTTTTGAATAATTTACTATAGAAAAGGCAATCCCTGGAATTTGCGACAGTTGAAAATTATTTTTTGAATAATTTACTATAGAAAAGGCAATCCCTGGCGCAATTAAAATTTGCGACAGTAAAAAATTATTTTTTGCAAAATTTACTATAGAAAAGGCAATCCCTGGGGTAATTAAAATTTGCGACAGTATAAAATTATTTTTTGAATAATTTACTATAGAAAAGGCAATCCCTGGCGCACTTAAAATTTTCGACAGTAAAAAATTCTTTTTTGAATAATTTACTATAGAAAAGGCAATCCTTGGCGCAATTAAAATTTGCGACAGCAGAAAGTTATTTTTTGAATAATTTACTATAGAAAAGGCAATCCCTGGCGTAATTAAAATTTGCGACAGTAAAAAATTATTTTTTGAATAATTTACTATAGAAAAGGCAATCCCTGGCGCACTTAAAATTTGCGACAGTAAAAAATTATTTTTTGAATAATTTATTATAGAAAAGGCAATCCCTGGCGTAATTAAAATTTGCGACAGTATAAAATTATTTTTTTGAATAATTTACTATAGAAAAGGCAATCCCTGGCGTAATTAAAATTTTCGACAGTAAAAAATTAATATTTTGAATAATTTACTGTAGAAAAGGCAATCCCTGGCGCAATTAAAATTTGCGACAGTAGAAAATTATTTTTTGAATAATTTACTGTAGAAAAGGCAATCCCTGGCGCAATTAAAATTTGCGACAGTAGAACATTATTTTTTGAAAAATTTACTGTAGAAAAGGCAATCCCTGGCGCACTTAAAATTTGCGACAGTAAAAAATTATTTTTTGAATAATTTACTATAGAAAAGGCAATCCCTGGCGCACTTAAAATTTGCGACAGTAAAAAACTATTTTTTGAATAATTTACTATAGAAAAGGCAATCCCTGGCGCAATTAAAATTTGCGACAGTAGAAAATTATTTTTTGAATAATTTACTATAGAAAAGGCAATCCCTGGCGTAATTAAAATTTGCGACAGTATAAAATTATTTTTTGAATAATTTACTGTAGAAAAGGCAATCCCTGGCGCACTTAAAATTTGCGACAGTAGAAAATTATTTTTTGAATAATTTAATATAGAAAAGGCAATCCCTGGCGCAATTAAAATTTGCGACAGTAGAAAATTATTTTTTGAATAATTTACTATAGAAAAGGCAATCCCTGGGATATTTAAAATTTGCGACAGTAAAAAATTATTTTTTGAATAATTTACTATAGAAAAGGCAATCCCTGGCGTAGTTAAAATTTGCGACAGTAAAAAATTATTTTTTGAATAATTTACTATAGAAAAGCCAATCCCTGGCGTAATTAAAATTTGCGACAGTAGAAAATTATTTTTTGAATAATTTACTATAGAAAAGGCAATCCCTGGCGCTCTTAAAATTTCCGACAGTAAAAAATTATTTTTTGAATAATTTACTATAGAAAAGGCAATCCCTGGCGTAATTAAAATTTTCGACAGTAGAAAATTATTTTTTGAATAATTTACTATAGAAAAGGCAATCCCTGGCGCAATTAAAATTTGCGACAGTAGAAAATTATTTTTTGAATAATTTACTATAGAAAAGGCAATCCCTGGCGTAATTAAAATTTGCGACAGTAAAAAATTATTTTTTGAATAATTTACTATAGAAAAGGCAATCCCTGGCGCACTTAAAATTTGCGACAGTAAAAAATTATTTTTTGAATAATTTACTACAGAAAAGGCAATCCCTGGCGCACTTAAAATTTGCGACAGTAAAAAATTATTTTTCGTAAAATTTACTATAGAAAAGGCAATACCTGGCGCACTTAAAATTTGCGACAGTAAAAAATTATTTTTTGAATAATTTACTATAGAAAAGGCAATCCCTGGCGTAATTAAAATTTGCGACAGTTGAAAATTATTTTTTGAATAATTTACTATAGAAAAGGCAATCCCTGGCGCAATTAAAATTTGCGACAGTAAAAAATTATTTTTTGCAAAATTTACTATAGAAAAGGCAATCCCTGGGGTAATTAAAATTTGCGACAGTATAAAATTATTTTTTGAATAATTTACTATAGAAAAGGCAATCCCTGGCGCACTTAAAATTTTCGACAGTAAAAAATTCTTTTTTGAATAATTTACTATAGAAAAGGCAATCCTTGGCGCAATTAAAATTTGCGACAGTAGAAAGTTATTTTTTGAATAATTTACTATAGAAAAGGCAATCCCTGGCGTAATTAAAATTTGCGACAGTAAAAAATTATTTTTTGAATAATTTACTATAGAAAAGGCAATCCCTGGCGCACTTAAAATTTGCGACAGTAAAAAATTATTTTTTGAATAATTTATTATAGAAAAGGCAATCCCTGGCGTAATTAAAATTTGCGACAGTATAAAATTATTTTTTGAATAATTTACTATAGAAAAGGCAATCCCTGGCGTAATTAAAATTTTCGACAGTAAAAAATTAATATTTTGAATAATTTACTGTAGAAAAGGCAATCCCTGGCGCAATTAAAATTTGCGACAGTAGAAAATTATTTTTTGAATAATTTACTGTAGAAAAGGCAATCCCTGGCGCAATTAAAATTTGCGACAGTAGAACATTATTTTTTGAAAAATTTACTGTAGAAAAGGCAATCCCTGGCGCACTTAAAATTTGCGACAGTAAAAAATTATTTTTTGAATAATTTACTATAGAAAAGGCAATCCCTGGCGCACTTAAAATTTGCGACAGTAAAAAACTATTTTTTGAATAATTTACTATAGAAAAGGCAATCCCTGGCGCAATTAAAATTTGCGACAGTAGAAAATTATTTTTTGAATAATTTACTATAGAAAAGGCAATCCCTGGCGCACTTAAAATTTGCGACAGTAAAAAATTATTTTGTGAGAAATTTACTATAGAAAAGGCAATCCCTGGGATATTTAAAATTTGCGACAGTAGAAATTTATTTTTTGAATAATTTACTATAGAAAAGGCAATCCCTGGCGTAATTAAAATTTGCGACAGTAGAAATTTATTTTTTGAATAATTTACTATAGAAAAGGCAATCCCTGGCGCAATTAAAATTTGCGACAGTAGAAAATTATTTTTTGAATAATTTACTATAGAAAAGGCAATCCCTGGCCTAATTAAAATTTGCGACAGTAGAAAATTATTTTTTGAATAATTTACTATAGAAAAGGCAATCCCTGGCGTAATTAAAATTTGCGAAAGTATAAAATTATTTTTTGAATAATTTACTATAGAAAAGGCAATCCCTGGCGCAATTAAAATTTGCGACAGTTGAAAATTATTTTTTGAATAATTTACTATAGAAAAGGCAATCCCTGGCGTAATTAAAATTTGCGACAATAAAAAATTATTTTTTGAATAATTTACTATAGAAAAGGCAATGCCTGGGATATTTAAAATTTGCGACAGTAAAAAATTATTTTTGGAATAATTTACTATAGAAAAGGCAATCCCTGGCGTAATTAAAATTTGCGACAGTAAAAAATTATTTTTGAATAATTTACTATAGAAAAGCCAATCCCCGGGCGTAATTAAAATTTGCGACAGTAGAAAATTATTTTTTGAATAATTTACTATAGAAAAGGCAATCCCTGGCGCACTTAAAATTTGCGACAGTAAAAAATTATTTTTTGAATAATTTACTATAGAAAAGGCAATCCCTGGCGTAATTAAAATTTGCGACAGTAGAAAATTATTTTTTGAATAATTTACTATAGAAAAGGCAATCCCTGGCGCAATTAAAATATGCGACAGTAGAAAATTATTTTTTGAATAATTTACCATAGAAAAGGCAATCCCTGGCGTAATTAAAATTTGCGACAGTAAAAAAATATTTTTTGAATAATTTACTATAGAAAAGGCAATTCCTGGCGCACTTAAAATTTGCGACAGTAAAAAATTATTTTTTGCAAAATTTACTATAGAAAAGGCAATCCCTGGCGCATTTAAAATTTGCGACAGTAAAAAATTATTTTTTGAATAATTTACTATAGAAAAGGCAATCCCTGGCGTAATTAAAATTTGCGACAGTTGAAAATTATTTTTTGAATAATTTACTATAGAAAAGGCAATCCCTGGGACAATTAAAATTTGCGACAGTAAAAAATTATTTTTTGCAAAATTTACTATAGAAAAGGCAATCCCTGGCGTAATTAAAATTTGCGACAGTATAAAATTATTTTTTGAATAATTTACTATAGAAAAGGCAATACCTGGCGCACTTAAAATTTGCGACAGTAAAAAATTATTTTTTGAATAATTTACTATAGAAAAGGCAATCCCTGGCGTAATTAAAATTAGCGACAGTATAAAATTATTTTTTGAATAATTTACTATAGAAAAGGCAATCCCTGGCGTAATTAAAATTTTCGACAGTAATAAATTAATATTTTGAAAAATTTACTGTAGAAAAGGCAATCCCTGGCGCAATTAAAATTTGCGACAGTAGAAAATTATTTTTTGAATAATTTACTGTAGAAAAGGCAATCCCTGGCGCAATTAAAATTTGCGACAGTAGAAAATTATTTTTTGAAAAATTTACTGTAGAAAAGGCAATCCCTGGCGCAATTAAAATTTGCAACAGTAGAAAATTATTTTTTGAATAATTTACTATAGAAAAGGCAATCCCTGGCGTAATTAAAATTTGAGACAGTAGAAAATTATTTTTTGAATGATTTACTATAGAAAAGGCAATCCCTGGCGCAATTAAAATTTGCGACAGTAAAAAATTATTTTTTGCAAAATTTACTATAGAAAAGGCAATCCCTGGCGCACTTAAAATTTGCGACAGTAAAAAATTATTTTTTGAATAATTTACTATAGAAAAGGCAATCCCTGGCGTAATTAAAATTTGCGACAGTAAAAACTTATTTTTTGAATAATTTACTATAGAAAAGACAATCCCTGGTGCACTTAAAATTTGCGACAGTAAAAAATTATTTGTTGCAAAATTTACTATAGAAAAGGCAATCCCTGGCGCACTTAAAATTTGCGACAGTAAAAAATTATTTTTTGAATATTTTACTATAGAAAAGGCAATCCCTGGGGCAATTAAAATTTGCGACAGTTGAAAATTATTTTTTGAATAATTTACTATAGAAAAGGCAATCCCTGGCGTAATTAAAATTTGCGAGAGTAAAAAATTATTTTTTGAATAATTTACTATAGAAAAGGCAATCCCTGGGATATTTAAAATTTGCGACAGTAAAAAATTATTTTTTGAATAATTTACTATAGAAAAGGCAATCCCTGGCGTAATTAAAATTTGCGACAGTAAAAAATTATTTTTTGAATAATTTACTATAGAAAAGCCAATCCCTGGCGTAATTAAAATTTGCGACAGTAGAAAATTATTTTTTGAATAATTTACTATAGAAAAGGCAATCCCTGGCGCACTTAAAATTTGCGACAGTAAAAAATATTTTTTTGAATAATTTACTATAGAAAAGGCAATCCCTGGCGTTATTAAAATTTTCGAGAGTAGAAAATTATTTTTTGAATAATTTACTATAGAAAAGGCAATCCCTGGCGAAATTGAAATTTGCGACAGTAGAAAATTATTTTTTGAATAATTTACTATACAAAAGGCAATCCCTGGCGGAATTAAAATTTGCGACAGTAAAAAATTATTTTTTGAATAATTTACTATAGAAAAGGCAATCCCTGGCGCACTTAAAATTTGCGACAGTAAAAAATTATTTTTTGAATAATTTACTATAGAACAGGCAATCCCTGGCGCACTTAAAATTTGCGACAGTAAAAAATTATATTTTGAAAAATTTACTATAGAAAAGGCAATCCCTGGCGCACTTAAAATTTGCGAAAGTAAAAAATTATTTTTTGAATAATTTACTATAGAAAAGGCAATCCCTGGCGCACTTAAAATTTGCGACAGTAAAAAATTATTTTTTGAATAATTTACTATAGAAAAGGCAATCCCTGGCGCAATTAAAATTTGCGACAGTAAAAAATTATTTTTTGCAAAATTTACTATAGAAAAGGCAATCCCTGGGGTAATTAAAATTTGCGACAGTATAAAATTATTTTTTGAATAATTTACTATAGAAAAGGCAATCCCTGGCGCACTTAAAATTTTCGACAGTAAAAAATTCTTTTTTGAATAATTTACTATAGAAAAGGCAATCCCTGGCGCAATTAAAATTTGCGACAGTAGAAAGTTATTTTTTGAATAATTTACTATAGAAAAGGCAATCCCTGGCGTAATTAAAATTTGCGACAGTAAAAAATTATTTTTTGAATAATTTACTATAGAAAAGGCAATCCCTGGCGCACTTAAAATTTGCGACAGTAAAAAATTATTTTTTGAATAATTTATTATAGTAAAGGCAATCCCTGGCGTAATTAAAATTTGCGACAGTATAAAATTATTTTTTGAATAATTTACTATAGAAAAGGCAATCCCTGGCGTAATTAAAATTTTCGACAGTAAAAAATTAATATTTTGAATAATTTACTGTAGAAAAGGCAATCCCTGGCGCAATTAAAATTTGCGACAGTAGAAAATTATTTTTTGAATAATTTACTGTAGAAAAGGCAATCCCTGGCGCAATTAAAATTTGCGACAGTAGAACATTATTTTTTGAAAAATTTACTGTAGAAAAGGCAATCCCTGGCGCACTTAAAATTTGCGACAGTAAAAAATTATTTTTTGAATAATTTACTATAGAAAAGGCAATCCCTGGCGCACTTAAAATTTGCGACTGTAAAAAACTATTTTTTGAATAATTTACTATAGAAAAGGCAATCCCTGGCGCAATTAAAATTTGCGACAGTAGAAAATTATTTTTTGAATAATTTACTATAGAAAAGGCAATCCCTGGCGCACTTAAAATTTGCGACAGTAAAAAATTATTTTGTGAGAAATTTACTATAGAAAAGGCAATCCCTGGGATATTTAAAATTTGCGAGAGTAGAAATTTATTTTTTGAATAATTTACTATAGAAAAGGCAATCCCTGGCGTAATTAAAATTTGCGACAGTAGAAATTTATTTTTTGAATAATTTACTATAGAAAAGGCAATCCCTGGCGCAATTAAAATTTGCGACAGTAGAAAATTATTTTTTGAATAATTTACTATAGAAAAGGCAATCCCTGGCCTAATTAAAATTTGCGACAGTAGAAAATTATTTTTTGAATAATTTACTATAGAAAAGGCAATCCCTGGCGTAATTAAAATTTGCGACAGTATAAAATTATTTTTTGAATAATTTACTATAGAAAAGGCAATCCCTGGCGCAATTAAAATTTGCGACAGTTGAAAATTATTTTTTGAATAATTTACTATAGAAAAGGCAATCCCTGGCGTAATTAAAATTTGCGACAATAAAAAATTATTTTTTGAATAATTTACTATAGAAAAGGCAATGCCTGGGATATTTAAAATTTGCGACAGTAAAAAATTATTTTTTGAATAATTTACTATAGAAAAGGCAATCCCTGGCGTAATTAAAATTTGCGACAGTAAAAAATTATTTTTGAATAATTTACTATAGAAAAGCCAATCCCCGGGCGTAATTAAAATTTGCGACAGTAGAAAATTATTTTTTGAATAATTTACTATAGAAAAGGCAATCCCTGGCGCACTTAAAATTTGCGACAGTAAAAAATTATTTTTTGAATAATTTACTATAGAAAAGGCAATCCCTGGCGTAATTAAAATTTGCGACAATATTTTTTGAATAATTTACTATAGAAAAGGCAATCCCTGGCGCAATTAAAATATGCGACAGTAGAAAATTATTTTTTGAATAATTTACCATAGAAAAGGCAATCCCTGGCGTAATTAAAATTTGCGACAGTAAAAAAATATTTTTTGAATAATTTACTATAGAAAAGGCAATCCCTGGCGCACTTAAAATTTGCGACAATAAAAAATTATTTTTTGAATAATTTACTATAGAAAAGGCAATCCCTGGCGCACTTAAAATTTGCGACAGTGAAAAATTATTTTTTCCAAAATTACTATAGAAAAGGCAATCCCTGGCGCATTTAAAATTTGCGACAGTAAAAAATTATTTTTTGAATAATTTACTATAGAAAAGGCAATCCCTGGCGTAATTAAAATTTGCGACAGTTGAAAATTATTTTTTGAATAATTTACTATAGAAAAGGCAATCCCTGGGACAATTAAAATTTGCGACAGTAAAAAATTATTTTTTGCAAAATTTACTATAGAAAAGGCAATCCCTGGCGTAATTAAAATTTGCGACAGTATAAAACTATTTTTTGAATAATTTACTATAGAAAAGGCAATACCTGGCGCACTTAAAATTTGCGACAGTAAAAAATTATTTTTTGAATAATTTACTATAGAAAAGGCAATCCCTGGCGTAATTAAAATTAGCGACAGTATAAAATTATTTTTTGAATAATTTACTATAGAAAAGGCAATCCCTGGCGTAATTAAAATTTTCGACAGTAATAAATTAATATTTTGAAAAATTTACTGTAGAAAAGGCAATCCCTGGCGCAATTAAAATTTGCGACAGTAGAAAATTATTTTTTGAATAATTTACTGTAGAAAAGGCAATCCCTGGCGCAATTAAAATTTGCGACAGTAGAAAATTATTTTTTGAAAAATTTACTGTAGAAAAGGCAATCCCTGGCGCAATTAAAATTTGCAACAGTAGAAAATTATTTTTTGAATAATTTACTATAGAAAAGGCAATCCCTGGCGTAATTAAAATTTGAGACAGTAGAAAATTATTTTTTGAATAATTTACTATAGAAAAGGCAATCCCTGGCGCAATTAAAATTTGCGACAGTAAAAAATTATTTTTTGCAAAATTTACTATAGAAAAGGAAATCCCTGGCGAACTTAAAATTTGCGACAGTAAAAAATTATTTTTTGAATAATTTACTATAGAAAAGGCAATCCCTGGCGTAATTAAAATTTGCGACAGTAAAAACTTATTTTTTGAATAATTTACTATAGAAAAGACAATCCCTGGCGCACTTAAAATTTGCGACAGTAAAAAATTATTTGTTGCAAAATTTACTATAGAAACGGCAATCCCTGGCGCACTTAAAATTTGCGACAGTAAAAAATTATTTTTTGAATAATTTACTATAGAAAAGGCAATCCCTGGGGCAATTAAAATTTGCGACAGTTGAAAATTATTTTTTGAATAATTTACTATAGAAAAGGCAATCCCTGGCGTAATTAAAATTTGCGAGAGTAAAAAATTATTTTTTGAATAATTTACTATAGAAAAGGCAATCCCTGGGATATTTAAAATTTGCGACAGTAAAAAATTATTTTTTGAATAATTTACTATAGAAAAGGCAATCCCTGGCGTAATTAAAATTTGCGACAGTAAAAAATTATTTTTTGAATAATTTACTATAGAAAAGCCAATCCCTGGCGTAATTAAAATTTGCGACAGTAGAAAATTATTTTTTGAATAATTTACTATAGAAAAGGCAATCCCTGGCGCACTTAAAATTTGCGACAGTAAAAAATATTTTTTTGAATAATTTACTATAGAAAAGGCAATCCCTGGCGTTATTAAAATTTTCGAGAGTAGAAAATTATTTTTTGAATAATTTACTATAGAAAAGGCAATCCCTGGCGAAATTGAAATTTGCGACAGTAGAAAATTATTTTTTGAATAATTTACTATACAAAAGGCAATCCCTGGCGGAATTAAAATTTGCGACAGTAAAAAATTATTTTTTGAATAATTTACTATAGAAAAGGCAATCCCTGGCGCACTTAAAATTTGCGACAGTAAAAAATTATTTTTTGAATAATTTACTATAGAAAAGGCAATCCCTGGCGCACTTAAAATTTGCGACAGTAAAAAATTATATTTTGCAAAATTTACTATAGAAAAGGCAATCCCTGGCGCACTTAAAATTTGCGAAAGTAAAAAATTATTTTTTGAATAATTTACTATAGAAAAGGCAATCCCTGGCGTAATTAAAATTTGCGACAGTTGAAAATTCTTTTTTGAATAATTTACTATAGAAAAGGCAATCCCTGGCGCAATTAAAATTTGCGACAGTAAAAAAATATTTTTTGCAAAATTTACTATAGAAAAGGCAATCCCTGGCGTAATTAAAATTTGCGACAGTATAAAATTATTTTTAGAATAATTTACTATAGAAAAGGCAATCCCTGGCGCACTTAAAATTTTCGACAGTAAAAAATTATTTTATGAATAATTTACTATAGAAAAGGCAATCCCTGGCGAAATTAAAATTTGCGACAGTAGAAAATTATTTTTTGAATAATTTACTATAGAAAAGGCAATCCCTGGCGTAATTAAAATTTGCGACAGTAAAAAATTATTTTTTGAATAATTTACTATAGAAAAGGCAATCCCTGGCGCACTTAAAATTTGCGACAGTAAAAAATTATTTTTTGAATAATTTACTATAGAAAAGGCAATCCCTGGCGTAATTAAAATTTGCGACAGTATAAAATTAATTTTTGAATAATTTACTATAGAAAAGGCAATCCCTGGCGCAATTAAAATTTGCGACAGTTGAAAATTATTTTTTGAATAATTTACTATAGAAAAGGCAATCCCTGGCGTAATTAAAATTTTCGACAGTAAAAAATTAATATTTTGAAAAATTTACTGTAGAAAAGGCAATCCCTGGCGCAATTAAAATTTTTCCGACAGTAGAAAATTATTTTTTGAAAAATTTACTATAGAAAAGGCAATCCCTGGGGCAATTAAAATTTGCGACAGTTGAAAATTATTTTTTGAATAATTTACTATAGAAAAGGCAATCCCTGGCGTAATTAAAATTTGCGAGAGTAAAAAATTATTTTTTGAATAATTTACTATAGAAAAGGCAATCCCTGGGATATTTAAAATTTGCGACAGTAAAAAATTATTTTTTGAATAATTTACTATAGAAAAGGCAATCCCTGGCGTAATTAAAATTTGCGACAGTAAAAAATTATTTGTTGCAAAATTTACTATAGAAAAGGCAATCCCTGGCGCACTTAAAATTTGCGACAGTAAAAAATTATTTTTTGAATAATTTACTATAGAAAAGGCAATCCCTGGGGCAATTAAAATTTGCGACAGTTGAAAATTATTTTTTGAATAATTTACTATAGAAAAGGCAATCCCTGGCGTAATTAAAATTTGCGAGAGTAAAAAATTATTTTTTGAATAATTTACTATAGAAAAGGCAATCCCTGGGATATTTAAAATTTGCGACAGTAAAAAATTATTTTTTGAATAATTTACTATAGAAAAGCCAATCCCTGGCGTCATTAAAATTTGCGACAGTAGAAAATTATTTTTTGAATAATTTACTATAGAAAAGGCAATCCCTGGCGCACTTAAAATTTGCGACAGTAAAAAATATTTTTTTGAATAATTTACTATAGAAAAGGCAATCCCTGGCGTTATTAAAATTTCGAGAGTAGAAAATTATTTTTGAATAATTTACTATAGAAAAGGCAATCCCTGGCGAAATTGAAATTTGCGACAGTAGAAAATTATTTTTTGAATAATTTACTATACAAAAGGCAATCCCTGGCGGAATTAAAATTTGCGACAGTAAAAAATTATTTTTGAATAATTTACTATAGAAAAGGAAATCCCTGGCGCACTTAAAATTTGCGACAGTAAAAAATTATTTTTTGAATAATTTACTATAGAACAGGCAATCCCTGGCGCACTTAAAATTTGCGACAGTAAAAAATTATATTTTGCAAAATTTACTATAGAAAAGGCAATCCCTGGCGCACTTAAAATTTGCGAAAGTAAAAAATTATTTTTTGAATAATTTACTATAGAAAAGGCAATCCCTGGCGCACTTAAAATTTGCGACAGTAAAAAATTATTTTTTGAATAATTTACTATAGAAAAGGCAATCCCTGGCGCAATTAAAATTTGCGACAGTAAAAAATTATTTTTTGCAAAATTTACTATAGAAAAGGCAATCCCTGGGGGTAATTAAAATTTGCGACAGTATAAAATTATTTTTTGAATAATTTACTATAGAAAAGGCAATCCCTGGCGCACTTAAAATTTTCGACAGTAAAAAATTCTTTTTTGAATAATTTACTATAGAAAAGGCAATCCCTGGCGCAATTAAAATTTGCGACAGTAGAAAGTTATTTTTTGAATAATTTACTATAGAAAAGGCAATCCCTGGCGTAATTAAAATTTGCGACAGTAAAAAATTATTTTTTGAATAATTTACTATAGAAAAGGCAATCCCTGGCGCACTTAAAATTTGCGACAGTAAAAAATTATTTTTTGAATAATTTATTATAGTAAAGGCAATCCCTGGCGTAATTAAAATTTGCGACAGTATAAAATTATTTTTTGAATAATTTACTATAGAAAAAGGCAATCCCTGGCGTAATTAAAATTTTCGACAGTAAAAAATTAATATTTTGAATAATTTACTGTAGAAAAGGCAATCCCTGGCGCAATTAAAATTTGCGACAGTAGAAAATTATTTTTTGAATAATTTACTGTAGAAAAGGCAATCCCTGGCGCAATTAAAATTTGCGACAGTAGAACATTATTTTTTGAAAAATTTACTGTAGAAAAGGCAATCCCTGGCGCACTTAAAATTTGCGACAGTAAAAAATTATTTTTTGAATAATTACTATAGAAAAGGCAATCCCTGGCGCACTTAAAATTTGCGACAGTAAAAAACTATTTTTTGAATAATTTACTATAGAAAAGGCAATCCCTGGCGCAATTAAAATTTGCGACAGTAGAAAATTATTTTTTGAATAATTTACTATAGAAAAGGCAATCCCTGGCGCACTTAAAATTTGCGACAGTAAAAAATTATTTTGTGAGAAATTTACTATAGAAAAGGCAATCCCTGGGATATTTAAAATTTGCGACAGTAGAAATTTATTTTTTGAATAATTTACTATAGAAAAGGCAATCCCTGGCGTAATTAAAATTTGCGACAGTAGAAATTTATTTTTTGAATAATTTACTATAGAAAAGGCAATCCCTGGCGCAATTAAAATTTGCGACAGTAGAAAATTATTTTTTGAATAATTTACTATAGAAAAGGCAATCCCTGGCCTAATTAAAATTTGCGACAGTAGAAAATTATTTTTTGAATAATTTACTATAGAAAAGGCAATCCCTGGCGTAATTAAAATTTGCGACAGTATAAAATTATTTTTTGAATAATTTACTATAGAAAAGGCAATCCCTGGCGCAATTAAAATTTGCGACAGTAAAAAATTTTTTTTGAATAATTTACTATAGAAAAGGCAATCCCTGGCGTAATTAAAATTTGCGACAATAAAAAATTATTTTTTGAATAATTTACTATAGAAAAGGCAATGCCTGGGATATTTAAAATTTGCGACAGTAAAAAATTATTTTTTGAATAATTTACTATAGAAAAGGCAATCCCTGGCGTAATTAAAATTTGCGACAGTAAAAAATTATTTTTGAATAATTTACTATAGAAAAGCCAATCCCCGGGCGTAATTAAAATTTGCGACAGTAGAAAATTATTTTTTGAATAATTTACTATAGAAAAGGCAATCCCTGGCGCACTTAAAATTTGCGACAGTAAAAAATTATTTTTTGAATAATTTACTATAGAAAAGGCAATCCCTGGCGTAATTAAAATTTGCGACAATAGAAAATTATTTTTTGAATAATTTACTATAGAAAAGGCAATCCCTGGCGCAATTAAAATATGCGACAGTAGAAAATTATTTTTTGAATAATTTACCATAGAAAAGGCAATCCCTGGCGTAATTAAAATTTGCGACAGTAAAAAAATATTTTTTGAATAATTTACTATAGAAAAGGCAATCCCTGGCGCACTTAAAATTTGCGACAGTAAAAAATTATTTTTTGAATAATTTACTATAGAAAAGGCAATCCCTGGCGCACTTAAAATTTGCGACAGTAAAAAATTATTTTTTCCAAAATTTACTATAGAAAAGGCAATCCCTGGCGCATTTAAAATTTGCGACAGTAAAAAATTATTTTTTGAATAATTTACTATAGAAAAGGCAATCCCTGGCGTAATTAAAATTTGCGACAGTTGAAAATTATTTTTGAATAATTTACTATAGAAAAGGCAATCCCTGGGACAATTAAAATTTGCGACAGTAAAAAATTATTTTTTGCAAAATTTACTATAGAAAAGGCAATCCCTGGCGTAATTAAAATTTGCGACAGTATAAAATTATTTTTGAATAATTTACTATAGAAAAGGCAATACCTGGCGCACTTAAATTTGCGACAGTAAAAAATTATTTTTTGAATAATTTACTATAGAAAAGGCAATCCCTGGCGTAATTAAAATTAGCGACAGTATAAAATTATTTTTTGAATAATTTACTATAGAAAAGGCAATCCCTGGCGTAATTAAAATTTTCGACAGTAATAAATTAATATTTTGAAAAATTTACTGTAGAAAAGGCAATCCCTGGCGCAATTAAAATTTGCGACAGTAGAAAATTATTTTTTGAATAATTTACTGTAGAAAAGGCAATCCCTGGCGCAATTAAAATTTGCGACAGTAGAAAATTATTTTTTGAAATATTTACTGTAGAAAAGGCAATCCCTGGCGCAATTAAAATTTGCAACAGTAGAAAATTATTTTTTGAATAATTTACTATAGAAAAGGCAATCCCTGGCGTAATTAAAATTTGAGACAGTAGAAAATTATTTTTTGAATAATTTACTATAGAAAAGGCAATCCCTGGCGCAATTAAAATTTGCGACAGTAAAAAATTATTTTTTGCAAAATTTACTATAGAAAAGGCAATCCCTGGCGCACTTAAAATTTGCGACAGTAAAAAATTATTTTTTGAAT